>JBBPBX010018868.1:16642-45102 GCA_038048925.1 Garcialebias charrua
TCTTCGTAACATCGCTAGCCTCTGTCCATTCCCTCTCAAACAACTACAGCTATTCTGCTTTACTCTTTGGTCACACATCTCTTTTAGATTACTGGAACTCCTTTCTTTTTAGTTTACCCACAAAATCCATCCATAAACTCCTTGTACGACGAGGTGTGTCTTGTGCATATGCAAAGAAAAGGAGGGGGTCTAAAGGGAGTCATTATAATTTATCTGGCTACACTGATGAGAGCCTCAACAAGCTGCACATGCAGTCCCAACAGGAGAAACACAACAAATGATGTAAAAATTGACAAATCTCTTGTGTAAACAGGACATTAAATAGAATTCCACGGTTATTTACAACCACATTTAGTAATTAACTTTTGGTGCAGCCTGGACACTTCCTGCAGCAATGTCTTGATTAACTTGATTAATTGCCAGAATAACTATGAAACTGATAACAATGCAAATCCTTATAAATACAAGTTGTATTAAATATTTTAGATTTTACAATGCAGTTATTTTGAGATGATTGCAATCCACTTTGCTCCTTAGCTCATTAACATGGAAAAAAAAAAACATTTTTCTCCAAACTGAAGTAATTCAAAGAGCTATCTACAACAGGTAAGACATTTGCAACCTTTCAACTGAACCCTACTTAAAACTCAAGAACTATCCCTTTGCTTCCCTGTTGTTATTAGTCTTAACTTGTAGAAAACAATATATATTTATAGGTTGTATGTTGGCAAGGTTATTGGTATTTTGTAAATTAATATAGTCTATTTGCAATAACTAACTTAAACACTACATAAATGTTACCTTTTAAAACATGTATTCATTACTTAACTTTAAACGGGGATTTGTGGCGCAGAGGTTAGAGAAGGTGGGCCTGTGATCGGAAGGTCACTAGTTCAACTCCCCGTACTGACAACTTCAAAATACGGGTGGGATGGGTGAAACACCCACACCTTCCTCCAGCATCATTTGCCCCACCCTGTGCCCTTGAGCCACACCTAAACCCCCAACATCTGCTCCCCTGGGCACCATAGGTGGCAGCTCTCTGCTCCACACAGAGGGCTGTGGTAGCTCAGTGGTCTGTGGTTGTGTCAGGAAGGGCGTAAAAACAATTATCAAGTCTTCATGCGACTTACTGTAGTTCTCTGTGGCGACCCCTGAAGAAGGGAGCAGCCGAAATAATACAATTTTTTTTTTTTACTTAACGTTAAACACTAAAATTTCATTTTCCTTGAAAATCTGACTCTTCCTCAGAATTTCACCTGTTTGCTTCTCATTGTATCATAAACAGAAACAAATGTTGAAAAGATAGACACACCACTTGTAATGCAATTCATGTAGTTTGAAATGTTTGATGAGCAGCTGACATTTTATTTTGTGTATATTATCCAACACCGTAATTACAACACAAAAAGCATCGGTACATTTCTGGTGTTCTACAGGATCAAAGTCATGTTTGCACTGCATCAGTTCCGTCTCTCAGTGAAATAATTCAGTTATTCTGTTCTTTTCTTTTACATGTAAAGGGTCAGAGTGGATTAAATTGGTCCAAACAGCAGTCTATTTCAGCAGGAGTACTGGCCAAGTGTGGCTTCCTGGGACTGAAACCTATTTAAACGTAGCTGTGTGGTGAGAAAATCTTTGAGTGAATATCAAAGCCAACATTATGATTTGAGTATTAAAAAATGTGTGAGAGTGAAAGAAAAGTCTAGCACCAACAAAAAAGATCTCCACTACTTAGAACCTTAAAAATAAATTTAATAAATTTACTGCATTCATCAGCATCTTATTCATATTTTAAATCTTCCACCCACTTGATGTTGTGGCCATTTTATGTGACAAAGCAAAATGAAAAGATGATCCAAATGGAAGGAAAAGTGAGCTGAGTGTGTATTTGTCCTAAATTAGGCTTGAAACAACAGAGCAGATCAGCAGCCCAAACTTGTTGAGTTGAGGGATCATGACTCTCAATGTTTTCTGTCAGCAACTTATCCTCCAGGACACCTGTGCAACAATAAACAAGACATTTTATCTTTGTGTCTGTGGAGAGATTGTGAGGCAGCAAGGAGAGAGCGTCGGCGCTCAAACCTGTGCAGCAGTCTGTAATTGTTTTACACACCGCACCCTGAAAACCTGCAGGCATCTTCTGGAATGAGATTACTTTTTTTTTTGCATTTTCACTTCTATGTGCATGAGCCCTTGACAGAAAACCTGGTGAGGAAATCCAACATAGTTTAAGAACTGCTTTAATTACTGACTCTTGGCTGACCTTGCTGTCTGAACTTCACTTTAGAGCATCAATTGTGGCTCATCCATTTCTATGTTAATGAACACTATGGGCACAGGGAGGGGGGATATACTTTTAACAAAGTGGATGTTCTAAAGAGAACTAATGGGATGGCAACGCAGTTAACTAACCCTTGTGTTAAAAGAGTAAAAAGTGCAATACAATTTAAAATGGGTTGAGCTTAAACAGCCCTTTGAAAACATCATGTATAAAAATGACAACTGGACAGTGAAGTTGTCACAGTGGAAACTTTATATTTTATAACAATGCAACTGTTTGACTATTTGAAAAGTTGTTGTCTGACAGTTTTTTTAATGTATCTATTTTGTTGATGTCTAATCCTCCTACCAAATTAAATTGTGTCCTTCCCAAGTCACCTGATGCTTTTTAAGATCTCACCGGTCCTCTTTAGCATCTTTTACAAACATGCACGTTAGTCACATACACTTCTTCAGTTGAACTGTCCAAGCATCTGAATTAATTTAATTCTCCAGTTTTGGATTTAAATCAATATTGCACATCACCTTCAAAACTTGACAAATGAAGAAGATTCAAATATCTTTGTGGATGAAATGTCAGAATAATTGTTAGATTTTGCAGATGAGTGTTAATATTCAAGAATATTTTTATCCTGAGGCTCCAAGAGCTTGTCATCTTTTGTGTAGCATTCTTCTTGCACTTCTGTACTTTTGACATCCATCCATCCATCCGTCATCTTTCCCCGCTTCTTCCTTTTTGGGTTGTGTGGGTCACTGGTGCTCATATCCAGCAATCACTGTGCAAAAGGTGGGGGACACCCTGGACAGGTCTCCAGTCCATCACAGGGCCACATAGAAACAAACAAGACAAACAACCATTCACTCTCTCACTCACACCTAGAGACAGTTTAGAGTTACAAATCAGCCTAACTTGCATGTTTTTGGTCTGTGGGAGGAAACTGGAGTACCCGAAGAAAACTCCACACATGTACGGAGATAACATGCAAACTTTGCCCAGAAAGGTCCTGGGCTGGGATTTGAACCAGCCACCTTCTCACTGAGAGGCAACAGCTCTACCCACTAAGCCACTTGTGACATCATTAGAAGAATTGTGAATTTCTTCGGAAATTTACGCTATAATTTTTAGCTCTTTTTATTTAAAAATACAACTTGTAAGAAGTTTTTTTGACACACTTTGACATTTACAGCAAAAATTTGAGAAATTAAATCTGTGTATGTTTTACTTGCCTTCATAAGGTGTTTACTGTAACAGCTGTTGTAGATTACAACAACTGTAGTCAGTTGACAATATTTTGTGGCTCTGATTAATTTTCAGTTTGGCAGAATGGATTCTTGCACATACCGTATTTTCTGGCATATAAGTCGCAGTCTTTTGCATATTTGTCAGTCTTGCAACTTATATGCTTATGCCCAGGACTTATATACTTTCCTTTCCCATATTCATAACGCAATTTTTGACTGACACTTTAAATTTTGAAGAACTGCAACAGCGAGTCCTCCCAATCACGCTCGCTTCTCTCAGCTGATACAGATGGAGGAACGCTGGAGAGCTAGCAACTGCAGCTGCGATGGATGGATGAAGGATGAATGATGGATGGATGGATTGCACCGTGCTGCCCAGGTGAAATGAAACTGTTTTGACCATTAAATAAACATATAATAAATGCTACTTATACGTCTAAGCGACTTGTATGTACGTTTTCCTCTTCATTATGCTTTTTTTGACTGATGCGACTTATACTCTGGAGCGACTTATACACCGGAAAATACGGTATCAAGAGTGAACTTGAAAGAACTAGAGAAACTATCCCACTATGCCAGGGGTGTCAAACTCACTTAACAAAAGGGGGCCAAAATTAAAAACTTTTTCAAACTAAGGGCCAGTTTCACAATCTGCATTAACTCAAGTTAAATGCCCAACATCTTTTCTTGGTCACAGGTTCCTCAAAAACAGTTTGATTGGTCTCATTTGACGTTCTCTGTTGCAGTTTTGACATCATAATCAAAGATTACTGAAAAAGAATTTAAGAGATAAAAGTGTTTTTCATTTAATATAACATCTTGGGGGCCAGATAAGATGTCAACAAGGGCCACATTCAGCCCACGGGCCTCGAGTTTACACATATGCACTATGCTATGTTTTTCATAACTACATATATTTTCACCTAAAATAAAGATGTGTGTAATAGAGGGGGCTATAATGACAATGTGCAAATACATTTATTTATTTATTTATTCATTTACAGTTTAAAATAAATGTCACATGTTAACATAAACAAAAGTTCTGAATCAAATGGAGTACCGGTAGTTTGAATTAAAAAAAAATTCTTATATAGTCTACTCCTACAAAAAGTCAGTCTACTCCACCACAAGCAACCAAGTTTCAATCAACCGTCCATATACAGTAGTCACATCTTTGAACACAAAACAGGCAATGTGTATCTATAATGAAAGCAAACAAACAAAAAACTTGACTTTATTATTAACAAAATGTCACCTTTTAAAATAATATTTCTGTGTGTGAACCATGCCTTCCAGGTGCCTCATCATGAAAGAGCTCAGAGTTTTTATTTCCTGTCAGAAATAAATCTGTGACATCAAAAGCAAATCTTCAGTAACCCCTCCAAGGACAAACTGGCAGCTGTAACTCAGGAAACCAGCGTGTTGTACACAAAGGATCAGTGGTTCAAGTGGTTCAACCGAGTGTCCTTGGGCTAGATACTGAACGCCACGTTTCCCTGGGCACATACCTCAGTGTGTGAACATGTGGGGGGTGTCAGCTATAAAATGAAAAGCCCTCAGTAAATGAAGGTGCAAACAATTGAGTGGGTTCTACAAAGTGCATTGAGTGGTCAGATATATAAGAAGAACGCTGTGGGAGAGAAAAGAAAATCAAGAGAAATCGTCAAAATAGTGCAAATTCAAAAAATGACTCAGATATTACTGAATGTTGACATTTGGAGATTTGAAGATGCTTTATCAAAAAGCTACATTTTTTTTGATATGTAACATATTTTTATATTTATCCCTGACAAATAAAATAAATAAATAAAAAGCCTAGAACTGAAATGATTTATGAGCACACAAAAATTTAATTCTGCAAACTATAAAAATCCATCCACCCATCCATCCATTATCTTGTTCTGAATTCGGGACTAGGAGCAGCAGCTTGAGCAGGGAGGTCCAGACATCTCTTTCCACAGCCACCTCTTCCAGGTCTTCCTTGGTCCCCAAGGCGCTCCCAGACCGACCGAGAAACATAAGCCCCTTTTCCACCGGTCGGCACGGGTCGGATATTACGTCATATGTGCGTCGCAGAGACCCCCTTTACACCTTCCCCACCGGATATTCCGTGCTGCCCCGCACCAGATTTCTTGAGATTTTTGGTGTGGTTTTAGAGGGGTGCCAACGCGTGCTCACCTGCTCCGGAAGGAGGAAGGAGGAGACTCGAGCTGTTTTCACGGAAGCGAGGGAAGCGATCACGGCAGGACTTTACATGATAAACACGGTAAAAACAATTATTTGTTTTTAAAATTATAGCAAAGATGGGTCTTCAGCTGAACGTGTCCTTAATAAAATCACGTACTGCTCAAAACTGCAGGATTTTAAAAAGTAGGATCGCCACGAGCAACGCGCGCGGGCGGCTTTATGTCTTTAAAATGTAGCTCAATGAACAGATATAAAAATATATTTCATAGCTGACTTTATAGTACGAGGGCTCCTGAGCTCAACCACTCTTTAATATTGTCACGTAGTGGTCAAATCTGCTGCATTTAAAGTAGGTTCGCTTTGACTTCTTCCAAACCTGTGCTTGCACAACGAAAATAAATTATAAAAATTCGAATATTAATTCAAATAACTCCAACAGGTTATAGTCAGTACATGAACATGTTGTGATCACACTATATTTTTTTGAAAAATATCTGCCGTGTGGTTTTTGATATAATTGATGATATGTGATACAAAGTACAAGGGAGAAAAATAATGGAGCTAGCTTGACACATTTATGTCTATAAAACATTGAATATTATTTCAAATAACTCCAACAGGATAAAGTCAGTACATGAACATGTTGTGATCACACTATATTTTTTGAAAAATATATGCCATGTGGTTTTTGATATAATTGATGATATGTGATACAAAGTACAAGGGAGAAAAATAATGGAGCTAGCTTGACACATTTATGTCTATAAAACATTGAATATTAATTCAAATAACTCCAACAGGTTACAGTCAGTACATGAACATGCTGTGATTACACTGTGTTGTTAAAAAAAAAACAGTTTCTAAACTAAATTAATCACATTTTTCTTTTACAGTCAACAGAAGAAAATCACCAGAATTCAACAACCTCTGTGTCGTCTTCTGGAGGAAGCCGTGAGACACCAGATGGAAATTCGTTACTTCTGTTTGTCACTTCAAACTTTTCCTATTAAACGTTATATTTTCTTAAGTGGTGTTCTGGAACATTCAATTTCCTAAACTTATTTTACAATGTGAAGTGTGTATAGTGTTTAAATCCATACTGGAAGTTAAGAGAACTTTCCATTTGCATTTGACCTTTAAAGAATCATAAGATAAAGATTATTAGAATCTGCTCAACTGTTATTACGTTATAAATTATTTGGTTCTAGGATGAAGTCATACAAAAAAAGTCAAAAATTAAAAGTGGCCAAAGTCCTTTGGACAGTTTAAAGTTAAAGAATTCACAGACCATCCATCTACCCATCCATCATCCATCCATCTTCTGCGCCCAGCAGCAACTTTACCAGGGAGACACAGGCATCAACATCCACCCCTTCAGCTCGTAGGAATACCTCAAGGTGTTCACAGACCATCCATCCATCATCCATCCATCATCTGCGCCCAGCAGCAACTTTACCAGGGAAACTCTGGCAGTTTCAAAGATCACAGTGTGATGTTTTAAATCAACTTTATTTATAAAGCACATTTTAAAAACCACAGGGTCAACCAAAGTGCTGTACAATAACATAAAAGACAAGTTAATTAAAAACTATAAAAAGCATACAAAAATAAATACATATACCAGTCTTACTGCAGGTGTGTTAAAATGCCATAAAAGATAAGATCACGTGTTAAAAGCCAAGGAATAAATGTGTGTTTTTAAATAAGATTTAAAAAGTTTTGAGGACTGTCAGCAGCAACTGCTCAGCTGATCTGAGATCGGGGAGGGCAGGAAGGTTGAAGCAGCTCAGACAAATATGGTTTTGCAACTTTATCAAGCACCTTGTGCATAACTAAATAATAAAATATGTTTTTAATACATCTTTATTGTAAAAATACTAAATTGGAAAATACATGGGTTTAAAGAAGGCAACAAGGTAGGATTATGAATTGGGTTTAAAGATTACAGCTCATGAGGTACTCATTATAGCATGACATCTCTTTCACAACATTCTGTCAAAGCCTTTATTGTGTTCTTCTTCTAGTGGTGGCTACTAGTAAATAGCTTGAGGGAACACTACTGCCACCATGTGGTAAGACGAGTAGGATTCTGGACCCCGCCCACAGAAGGGGTACAAAAAAGCTGTGGAAACAGAATATAGATGTGACCCGACCCGAACTGAGCCGATCTGAGCCGATCCAACCCGAGCCGAGCCGAGCGGTGGAAAAGGGGCAATAGTCTCTCCAGCGTGTCCTGGGTCTTCCCCGGGGTCTCCTCCCAGTCGGACATGCCTGAAGCAACTCCCTAGGGAGGTGCCCAGGGGGTATCCTTTCCAGATGCCTGAACCACCTCAACTGGCTCCTCTCGATGTGGAGGAGCAGCAGTTCTACTCTGAGTCTCTCCCAGATAACTGAACTTCTCGCCTCATCCCTAAGTGAGAATCCAACTACCCTGCGGAGGAAACTCATTTCAACCTCCTGTATCCACGTTCTCATTCTTTTGGTCACTACCCAGAGCTCATGACCATAGGTGAGGGTAGGAACATAGAACAACCATTAACTATTTTAGATTTTTCTACCTGGATTATTAAGCATGCATCAGGATAGTCTGCTTAAAAACTTTTTTAAACCAACAAATAATTCAAAAATTGTGATGCGTGTTTGAAATGATCACCTGTTATTTTCAATTATCTCAAGGTGTTATGAAACCAGGCTTTTGGATTCAGAATGACCAGACACGAGTAAAAAAAAAAATAGAGTTTTATTTATAAATGCAGCTGTAGCCAGGGAGACGATCCAAATAGGTGGCTGGTCTTCACAGGCAGTAGGGAGAGAATCACCTGTCAGAGATGGGCAGGATGATGTTATCGTCACCAGTGCTGGTGGGAAGTTAGATGCAAAGGAAAGTCTTTAATGCTGTGAACAGCAGGGTAATCCAGGATCGTGATCCAGAAGGCAAGGCAAGGGTCAAGCATGGGGAGTCAGTTCTTGAAACAGATCCAAGTGGTAATCCAAAATCCAGAGCCAAAGGGCCAGAAAAAATTGTCGTACCAGGGTCAGAAGGGCAGAGCAGAACCGAGTGGCAGGCAGAGAGATAAATCCAAGAAGCAGGCGTGAGGTCATAGTCCAAAACACAAGTGGGGGCCTCTGACCATGACACAAAGTCCTATCTACAAAACCACAAATTGATTTTTTAATTGCCCATGAGAAATGGTCAAAAACATAATTGTCTGTTTTGTGTAAGCAAAATATTTCATGAAATAGGAGACAGATTTTAAACTGTATACCACCAAATATTAGAGCCCCTGTTTTCCTCACATCACAGACAAAATTCTACTTAACACAATTCAGGTAATAGTTTTTGGGACTGCTCAGACATTTTTAGGGATATGGAATAATATAAAAAATTATAGATGCCTTCCAAAAAAGCATCTTTAATAAAATATTACAGTATTTTTAAAAATTCATAACTAAACCACACACCAATAGTTAGATTTGATTTTATGTGAGAACAATTTATAACTTATACCACATTGTTGTAACACATTAAGAAGTACATCCATGTAATGCTGTATGCTGCTTCATTTCCTTTTCCCCATATCTCACATGCTCCACCTTTCACTGAGTTCTTTTGGATGGAGGATGCAAATCCTGCAGCAGTTTTCTGATGAAAAGATTCAGAATCATCAGGAACATTCCCATGACGACTCCAGATGCAAGTTCTTGATTGGCTGCTTGATGTATAATTCAGATAAGATGGGAAATCTTAATGAGGCTGACAAATGATGTTGACACATCTTCCAGAGCTAAAGCCTTCGCACCGACTCCAACTGTGTTTAGAAAGACAGCTTTCTGATGCCAAGTTAACTCCTTATGAGGATCAAATGTTTACCACACTAGTGCAGATTTTAAAAAGAAAACTAGTTTATTTGCATGAATATTTCCACGAGGGTCTTTTGCTGTAGTTATAACGAACCCCCAAGAAACGTGACAGTAGTCTTCAATTTTGCAATTATCACTGGCTATTTAAAATAATTCCACACTGACTTAAATCACACTCTGAGCAGCTGCTGATTTGTACCACACACTTACACAAATGCATCCTCATTGCACCACTGATCCTCTGCTGGTTTGCTTATTGTTTAACAGAGATTTAGCTCTTTTTACTCATTCCAATCATTTTGGTAGCTCAGTTGGAGAGCTGCAGGAGGTGAAAATGCAGATCTCTCTTAAAATATGTAGTATAATTTAGAATTTGTAAGCAATCTAAGCGATGACTGCAAAGAGATCAGCTTTTAAAACAGATCTTAGTACAGACAAGACAAGAAAAATGTTTAAAGTGCATGTTTCATGTTAGTTTTTTGGGCAGAAAAATAATATTTAGAGGTAATACAGTAAGTTTGATAATCCTCCCTGCTTTCCAAATTATTAGCAAGAGGCCTTACAGCCACAATTCAGGAGGAAAACGCTGAGCCTAAAAAAACCGCGCAGTTTTGGAGTCACGTGACACGTGAAGTAGGAGGAGGCGACGTAGTCGGAAGTTGTTGTATTGTATTGAATTGTATTGAAGCGAAAGAGGTCCAATAATGGTTAATGTTTTTGTGTGCGGGGGTTGTTCGAACTGCAGTTTGTCTGGACATCGTGTCCATCGATTTCCTGCACCAAAAAACCCAGCTTTCAGAGCTAGTGCTAGTGTGTTAGTTAAGGGGAGTGGCTGTGTTGTCTTTCCCAGCATGCTAGCGCTTTTTTAGTTTTTTCAGCTGCACCATGAGTAAGGAGGACATGTGTGTGGTATAACTGCCTCCTGTCCTGTGAGCTGTTAAAGTCAGTGGGTTGCCTTTTGTAAGGCTTAAAGAGGAACTAAACCCCGGTCTAAAAACGTGTTCATGGCAACATATATGGGTTGAACATAGGTATTGCAGCTTAATTTTCTTATTGGTCTAGGATTCTCACTGTGACACGTTTTCTCACTCTGACATCACAAAGGTGGTTCAAGCAGAGCCAATCCCCTGCAGAGATGAGAAGGTCCTGCAGCATTCATACCTTATATGGAAGTGCCACATTTCACTCCTGACAAACGGTTTTACTTTTCATTTTTTATCCATTTTTGTAAGCCTTTGGTTTTGGATGGAATGGGTGGAATAGATAAATACATCTACATGTTTATACTTTGTTGTTGCTTGGTGTATGTTGTTGGCTAGAGGTTTAATTTGTTTTAGGTTGTTGCTGGTGGAGGCGTGAACAAAAGCACAACTCTACCTCCACCCCTCCTTGTCTCTCGACACGCCCATTTTCAGGGAGATTTTCAAACTGCTTCAGGGGGAAGAGGTACTTTCTCAGCCTGTGTTTAGTCGCACTTTAAGAGTGTCTTCATTGGGTTTATCTCACACTATGTTAAGAAGTGCAGTCACAGAATGTGATTGAACACAAGTGCTCTTTGAAGCTGGATCGGAAAAGTATCGGCAGGTTTGAACCGATACCCGATACTTAAATAATGCTGGTATCAGATACCAATACTGGATCGGATCTGCCCCATCCCTACTTATACAGTAATTACTGTCTGGCAACAGACAAAATATCAACCGAGTGGTTTTGAAGCTATAAATTACGAAAAGTACAGTGCAAAATCTATGCTAACTCTATGCTAATTCGACTCGGTTGCGTCTTAAAAAATGAGTAAAAATTCAAATTTCTACGCAAATGTCTTCTAGTGGTCATCATTTAGTAAATTGAACCCTTATAATTACTGTCTGGCAGCAGAAAAAATATCAACTGAGTGGTTTTGAAGCTATAAATTACGAAAAGCACAGTGCAAAATCTATGCTAACTCTATGCTAATTCGACTCGGTTGCGTCTTAAAAAATGAAAAAAAAATCGAATTTCAACTTAATGTCTTCTAGTGGCCAACATTTAGTAAATTTAACCCTTATAATTATTGTCTGGTAGCAGAAAAAATATCAACAGAGTGGTTTTGAAGCTATAAATTACAAAAAGCACAGTGCAAAATCTATGCTAACTCTATGCTAATTCGACTCGGTTGTGTCTTAAAAAATGAATAAAAATTTCAACGCAAATGTCTTCTAGTGGTCATCTTTTAGTAAATTGAACCCTTATAATTACTGTCTGGCAGCAGAAAAAATATCAACCGTGTGGTTTTGAAGCTATAAATTACGAAAAGCACAGTGCAAAATCTATGCTAACTCTATGCTAATTCAACTCGGTTGCGTCTTAAAAAATGAGTAAAAAATCAAATTTCAACGCAAATGTCTTCCAGTGGTCATCATTTAGTAAATTGAACCCTAATTACTGTCTGACAGCCGAAAAAATAGCAACCGAGTGGTTTTGAAGCTATAAATTACGAAAAGCACAGTGCAAAATCTATGCTAACTCTATGCTAATTTGACTCGGTTACATCTTAAAAAATGAATAAAAAATCGAATTTCAACGCAAATGTCTTCTAGTGATCATCATTAAGTAAATTGAACCCTTATAATTACTGTCTGATAGCAGAAAAAATATCAACAGAGTGGTTTTGAAGCTATCAATTACAAAAAGCACAGTGCACAATTAATGCTAACTCTATGCTAATTGGACTCGGTTGCGTCTTAAAAAATGAATTAAAAATCGAATTTCAATGCAAATGTCTTCTAGTGGTCATCATTTAGTAAATTGAACCCTTATAATTACTGTCTAGTAGCAGAAAAAATATCAACCGAGTGGTTTAGAAAATAAAATTGTTTAGGGAGCTAAAAATATTAGGCTAATGTAGTTAAATCCATCAGTTGTGTAATTAATGCTGTATCTCTATATATAAATATAAACCATTTTTAGCTTTAGGTAGTATATACTGTATCTAGAAGTTATTTGGCTAGATATTTGATGTAATAGTCAGAGATGACATACTTATGTCAAAACAACTTTACAATCTGTCGCCTCCTCCTGGTGCGATCCCACATCTTTCTTAGCTAAAGCACGACCTTTCCCCTCTTGTGATGTCACTTCCGGTTTACCGCTGAGGGTGCTATTTTTATACAGAGTAGCGAGTGAAGACAAAAAAAAGGTAGTAGTAGCACATTTTATTTTGAGATATGAAACTTATTTTTGATGAAAATTTGAGTTTTAGACATGTTAGGTTGAAAAGGCAACTACTGTTTATGTGTTTAAAGTGAAAGATGCACTTTAAACAGTAACACATATAAGGTAGCCTACACAAAATTTGCTTAACTACTAGGAAACGCCTCGGAGCTAATAGGTACAGTTAACCAGTACTTACTGAGGAACACACAGCCAAGCCTTATTAAGGGACTACTGGTTAGTTACATAATGAAGAGGAACTAATCCTCAAAAGCAAGATGGCGCCTTTGTTGTTTACGGCACGTTGTCTACCTCCTCTCTTGAACTTTTTATTGTTGTTCGTGTTTTGCCTTTTTTTCATCGATGATGCATCCTCGCATCTGGTCTATGATCGGTCAACTCTTCTAAGTACAGAAGACTCGCTAATCAACCCACCGACTACTGGCAAACATGGACATTTTTAGCCTCCACCACCTCCACCTTTCCTGGCGTCCATTCCTGCCTACCTACAATGCAATGCCAGCATGTTGCCACTCAACAAGCGCCACAGACGACGCGGAACAAGAGCGGGAGACCTGGTGAGATTCAAAAAGTATCTCTCATCTCACAGCACGGCTACGGCTGACTTACCTCCTGAATTCAGCGTCTTTGATGTCCATCGTTCCTTGGTTCATCTCCATCGCTGCCTTGTTGCTGTCAATCATGACGTCAGCGATCAGTATCCATCTTGTCCCCCGGTGAAGAACCAGAACCGAGGCTGCGTTAAACAGAACCTCCGCCCGCTCGCCATATCAGTCAAGTGTCCCGTTTTGGCTGGGAAACTACCGTATTTTACCCCTCTTTCCCGTCTTCATCCCGAATTATTATTTTCCCGGAAATTTCCCGTATTATAATATTATAAAAAAAAAACAACATTCCAGTGCCTCTGTCACTAGCCTCGCAAGAACTGCCACCTGCAGTAGCCTCGGTGGCTGTTCTTGCAATGTTAGTGTTGCAGCGGGAACAAACCCGGAAAAACACACCAGAGATAGATGAATGTAACGAGAGAGAAGGCGTCCCTGCCAAAAAAGTTAAGACTTTGTGTAAATATCTTGAAAAATGGGACAGCGAATTTAAAGAAGAGTAGGGTGGGGCACAATTACGCGTTTTGTAAGATTTGTAACTGCGACTTTAGTGTCTCTCATGGGGGAAGGAACGATGTCCGTCAGCATGAAAAATCTGTCAAGCACAAACGCGGGCTAGAGGCAAGAATGTTCACAGCATTTCAATGTCAACAAAGGTAGGCCTATCAGATTGTGATCACATAACTGGTTTGTAAGTGGCTGATAGGTAGTTATTTTAGATTTCTTGTAAACCTGTCTTAAAATGTAAGGGGTCCTGGACTTTGGTTGGGCTAGTGCAAGGGTCTGCAACCTGCGGCTCTGGAGCCACATGTGGCTCTTTCAAGCTTTGGCTAAAACTGACATAAAACTGAATTTTATTGGTGGTACAAACAAAAAAAAGAATGAATTCAAACAGATTTGATGCCATTTCTTTTACAAATATGTGAACACTGGAGCGAGTACGAGTAAAACATACTTTAATTTGATGCTTTATTTCTTTTCATGAAGAACTGTCTGCATAGTTTATATATATATTTTTTAATTTAAAAACAGATAAACACTGAAAACTTCCCCTTTACAAGAATCTGGTCTTTTTCTTTAATAAATGTTAAAAAGCATTAGATATATTTTGCTTTATAGTGTGACCCTTACTAGCCACAAAATCCCCTCCAGCAAACCCAAAGTGGCCCATGGGCCACCAGTTGATAACCACAGTTGTAGCAGGTTGTTGCGGCTCTGGACACGTTTAATGTAGTGAACAACGGTGAAAAACAGCTCTTTTTATCGTAAAGGTTGCAGACCCCTGAGTGGAATGGCTCAGAGTACCCGGCAGAAAATTTCCCTTATTTTTAAATCCAAAACTTGACAGGTATGCCGCTCGCACAAGCTGCGGGTGACGTAATTGGCTGTGTGCCAGTACGTGCAGCACTGTTTAACGCCCGATCGATCACTAATAAAACTTTTATATTAAGTGATTTGATCTCAACTCATCGTCTGGACCTATTTCTGATTACTGAAACCTGGCAAAAACCACAGGACAACAGCTGCTTCTCTGAGCTCCTTCCACCTGGCTGCTCCTACCTGAATGTTCCGCGCGGGTCTGGAAGAGGGGGGGAGGGGCTGGTTGCTGTGTTCAGTGATGCGTTCAAGTGCCGCTTGTTGCCTCAGAAAAACTACAACAGCTTTGAAATATGCTGTTTGTGCTGGAATCTGCTAAACCTCTGCTGTGTGGGCTCATTTATCGGCCACCACAATATAATAAGGACTTCCTCAGTGAGTTTTCAGAACTACTGGCTGAACTGCTGCCAAAATTTGACTCCCTGCTTTTTTGTGGAGATTTCAACGCACATATCTGCTGCCCAAGTAATCAACTTGGATGTGAGTTTCAGGACCTTCTGGACTCTTTTAACCTGTCGCAATCTGTCTCAGGGGCCACGCACAGTCAGGGTCATACACTGGACTTAATTATCTCCCACGGCCTTCACATATCTGCTGTGGAGATTCTGGACACCTGTATTTCAGACCACTTTCCCATCTTATTTGAATTTTCCACCCCTCCTGCACCGAAGGCTGTTCTCCCAGCACATCTCTGCCACTCCATCACCCCATCCACTCCAAGTCAGTTCACTGATGCCTTTAAGAGCACTGACTTATACTCTGCCGTCAGACTGGACCCATCTCTACATTCTGAGGACTTTATCACCTCCTTCCATCACACCTGCACAACGATCTTGGACTCCATCGCTCCTCTCAAACAGGTTTCTTCAAAAATCAAACCACCTCCATGGCTCAACGAAACAACGCGGGCTCTTCGACAACGTTGCAGGAAAGCAGAGCGAAAATGAAGGCGTGACCGGCTTCATGTGTCCCAGGGAATACTGAGAGACTGTCTCTGTGATTATCAAAATGCTGTTAAGCAGGCCAAGTCACAGTACATCTCCAATTTAATCTCCACCAGCTCTAACCGTCCGAGGACGCTATTTAGCACAATCCAGTCTGTCATCAATCCCTCTGTCAATGTTCTGAAAACTGCCACTCGGTCTACCTGTGACTTTCAGAGCTATTTTGTCAACAAAATAGACTATCAGGCAGAACATTGTCAGCCCATCAAACACTGTCCAATCATGTGCGTCTCAAATAACCACCGCTGTTTTTGACGAGTTCGACCTGGTTTCAGTGCCTCACCTCATCAAGGTGGTTCAGGAGATGAAACCAACAAACTGTTCTCTGGACATCATTCCCTCTAAAATGCTCAAACAGTCAGTTGATGTAATTGGTCCTTGTGTTTTGTCTTTTATTAACAGCTGTCTATCTTCAGGTTATTTGCAATCTGCTTTCAAACATGCTATGGTCAGGCCTCTGTCAGGCTCTGCGCCTGTCATGTTTTTTTTCTGTTTTCACTCACTCCTCAGTTCCAGTCTACTTCCTTAATAACTTTCACCTGTTGTCATCAGCCACCTGCCAACCTGCTCGCCCTCATAGTATAAAAGTCCTCTCATTTCATTTGTTCCTCGCCGGGTCATAAACCATATCTCCCTGTTGTCTGGTGGAGCCATTTATCGTTTCCCTCGTTTGTAAGTTACTGTACCGTCAGTCTTTTTGTTTTGTTTATTAAAGTGTTTATTATTTTACACTCCGTGTCTCTGAGTCCTGTTTGCCTGCAATCTGGGTCTGCGTGCTTCACTGGAACCTAATCGTGACAGTATGACCCGTCCATCACGAAATCGCAGGACCCGCAGGCGGAACAGCAGACCCGTTCAGTGACTGACGGACACGGCCTCAGGACAGGACGAGCCGACCGTCATTCACATGTACGGGTGTCATGCAGAGACCGGCTGGGGGGACTACAGCTCGGAGACGGAGATTCTCTCATCCTCGCTTCTGGTTGAGGAGGAAGAGCTGAGGAAGCTCGGAGGTGGCCGCGCAGCTCTTTAGCCGTCTTCCCCCTTTGTTCCAACACTTGGTTCGATGTGGTCCGACTCGGACGAGGACCCAGTTGGGTTCTGGATAGCTCCGGTACCGGCTCTCAGTCCACGTCACCGTCGGACTGAACGAGTGGACATTTCCGGGTTCCAGCCCCGCCCACCGTCAAACTCTCCACGCCGGCTGTCAGAAAAGCCGGGTAAATTTTCAAAGGGAGGGGCATGTGTCAGCCCATGTGCTGACAGCAGTTCTGACAGGACTGAGGGGAGACTGGAGCTGACGGGGGAGGCTGCGCGCCCATGTGCTCCTGGTGCTGGGAGCGTGGAAGTCACACGTCCCTGCGTACCTGCTTTGAGGGGAGAGGACGTCTGCAGCTCCAGTGATTGGTGGAGCAGATTAATCACAGCAGAGGACATAATGTCCTCATACACTGGAGCTGACAACGAAGACGACTCGCCGGGGGCGTGGCAGCTGTTCGAGCAGGCGTGGAAGGAGAGCTGTGTGTTACGCTCACTGCTGCTTGCTCGCGTTCAGCCAGGTCCACCTCCCAACTCACCACCTACTGATCACAGCTCCCCATCTTCATCAAGTCCTCTTCTGAGCTCACCCACAGCAGCTGAACGTCCCACAGCAGCTGAACGTCCCACAGCAGCTGAACGTCCCACAGCAGCTGAACGTCCCACAGCAGCTGAACGTCCCACAGCAGCTGAACGTCCCACAGCAGCTGAACGTCCCACAGCAGCTGAACGTCCCACAGCAGCTGAACGTCCCACAGCAGCTGAACGTCCCACAGCAGCTGAACGTCCCACAGCAGCTGAACGTCCCACAGCAGCTGAACGTCCCACAGCAGCTGAACGTCCCACAGCAGCTGAACGTCAGAGATCACAGACAGCTGCTCTCACCCCTCCACCCACAACTGAACATCTGAGTCCAGTAGCAGCTTCTCAGCCTGATGCACCTCTTGGCTCTCCAGGAGCTGCACTTCCCAGCTCGGTTCCAGCAGCACCTCCTAAACTTCCTCCAGTGCCAGCACCAAGACTGGCCCCTCCGGTGCCAGCACCAAGACTGGTTCCAGCACCTAGACTGGTTCCAGCACCTAGACTGGTTCTAGCACCTAGACTGGTTCCAGCACCTAGACTGGTTCCAGCACCAAGACTGGTTCCAGCACCGTTCCTGTTGTTTCAGCACCAAAGCTGGCTCCTACACCAGCACCAAGGCTGGGTCTTGCACCAGTTCCTGACCCACCAGGTCCATCGGAAGCAGTGTCTCTCTCTCTCTTTGTTTCCACAGAAACTGGTCCAGAGGTGGTCCTGGGTCAGGGGGTCCTCACTCCTCCAAAGGTCCTTGTCTGGTCGAAGGTCTTCGCTCCACCGGGAGTCTTCGTCTCAGAAGGTCCCCACGATGTCTCAGCAGTGGGTCCCCAATATGTCTCAGAGGGTCCTGACGATGAGGTCCCCGACGACGTCTCAGAGGGTCCTGACGACGAGGTCCCCGACAATGTCTCAGAGGATCCTGACGACGAGGTCCCCGACAACGTCTCAGAGGGTCCTGACGACGAGGTCCCCGACGACGTCTCAGAGGGTCCTGACGACGAGGTCCCCGACGACGTCTCAGAGGGTCCTGACGACGAGGTCCCCGACGACGTCTCAGAGGGTCCTGACGACGAGGTCCCCGACGACGTCTCAGAGGGTCCTGACGACGAGGTCCCCGACGACGTCTCAGAGGGTCCTGACGACGAGGTCCCCGACGACGTCTCAGAGGGTCCTGACGACGAGGTCCCCGACGACGTCTCAGAGGGTCCTGACGACGAGGTCCCCGACGACGTCTCAGAGGGTCCTGACGACGGGGGTCCCAGCGTCGCAGACGCCTCGTCCTCGACAGAGGGTCCCAGCGCCGTAGACGTCTTATCGCCCGCCTCGGCGCAACAACATCTTATCGCCCGCCTCGGTGCCCAATGACATCTCGGCGCCCAACGACGGGGGTCCTGGCGACAACGATGGCAGAGTACCGGCCGACGACTGTGTTCCGGCCGACGACTGTGTTCCGGCCGACAACTGTGTTCCGGCCGACGACTGTGTTCCGGCCGACGACTGTGTTCCGGCCGACGACTGTGTTCCGGCCGACGACTGTGTTCCGGCCGACAAGAAGGTGTTCCGGCCGACGACTGTGTTCCGGCCGACGAAGAAGGTGTTCCGGCCGACGACTGTGTTCCGGCCGACGAAGAAGGTGTGCCGGCCGACGACTGTGTTCCGGCCGACGAAGAAGGTGTGCCGGCCGACTGTGGTGTCCCAGCCGTCCCTTTCCTTGGGGTTGTGTTTCTTGCTGGACGGTACTCTGGTCGCCCGCCTGACGTGCTGCCGCATTATGGATGGCCTCCTGGACGTCCTCCGGATCGGGCTGGTGGTGATGGGCGGCCTCCTGGACGTCCTCCAGATCGGGCTGGTGGTGATGGGCGGCCTCCTGGACGTCCTCCAGATCGGGCTGGTGGTGATGGGCGGCCTCCTGGACGTCCTCCAGATCGGGCTGGTGGTGATGGGCGGCCTCCTGGACGTCCCGGATCGGGCTGGTGGTGATGGGCGTCCCCGGATCTGGCTGATGTTGGCCCGCCGTCCTGCCTGTTGCCTCCCTCCGCCCGCCCTTGTTCTTGTGGGGGGCCTTCTTGGGGGTGTCGGGTGCCACCCTTGAGGAGGGGTTCTGTCATGCTCTGCGCCTGTCAGGCTTTGCGCCTGTCATGTTTTTTTCTGTTTTCACTCACTCCTCAGTTCCAGTCTACTTCCTTAATCACTTTCACCTGTTGTCATCAGCCACCTGCCAACCTGCTCTCCCTCATAGTATAAAAGCCCTCTCATTTCATGTGTTCATCGCCAAGTCATAAACCATATCTCCCTGTTGTCTGGTGGAGCCATTTATCGTTTCCCTCGTTTGTAAGTTACTACACCATCAGTCTTTTTGTTTAGTTTATTAAAGTGTTTATTATTTTACACTCCGTGTCTCTGAGTCCAGTTCGCCTGCATTCTGGGTCTGCGTGCTTCACTGGAACCTAATCGTGACACTCAAAAAACCAGGCCTAGATCCTACAGCTCTCTCTAATTTCAGGCCAGTTTCCCATCTGTCATTTTTATCGAAGGTCCTGGAAAAGATTGTTTTTATTCAACTTCAATCTTTTCTAGAGCTCAACAACCTGTTTGAAAAATTTCAGTCTGGTTTTCGAGCCCGTCACAGTACTGAATCAGCACTGCTCAAAGTGCAGAATGACATTCTTCTGTCTCTGGATGCAAAAAACCCTGTTCTGCTGGTGATGTTAGACCTCTCAGCAGCTTTTGACATCAGGTACTAATCAACCATTTGTCTCAGCAGGTTGGCCTCCAGGGAGCTGTGCTAGAATGGTTCAGATCTTACCTAACTGGGAGAACTTTTTCTGTCATGATAGGTGATCTGTCCTCCTCTTCATCAACCCCTCTGACCTCTGGCGTACCACAGGGATCCATTCTGGGGCCAGTCCTCTTCTCTCTTTACATGCTGCCATTAGGATCAATCATTGCACGTCATAATCTGTCTTTTCATATGTATGCAGACGATTTACAAATCTATCTGCCAGTCACTCCCAACCCCTCACTCAGTTCAAACACTCTTGTCAACTGCTTAAATGACATTAAGCACTGGCTCTCTCAAAACTTCCTCCACCTAAACACAGACAAAACTGAATGCATTTTATTTAGTGCACCCGGTGACACCAGCAACATCCTTCCCAGTCCCAGTTTTGGTTTTCCCCTCCCCCACTTCAACCCGGTGGTCAGAAATCTTGGAGTGCAGCTTGACTCCAACTTAAAGCTTGATAAACAGATCAGTTCTGTTGTCAAAACCAGCTTCTTTCAGCTCCGTCTGCTCTCTAAAGTAAAGTCACTCCTCAGCCGTAGTGATCTGGAGAAGGCCATCCATGCCTTTGTGACCTCCAGACTTGACTATTGTAATGCTTTGTATGTTGGAATTAATCAATCCTCCATCTCCCGTTTACAGCTTGTACAGAACTCTGCTGCCCGCTTTTTGACCAACACATGAAAATATGAACACATCACTCCTGTCCTGTCATCTTTACACTGGCTCCCGGTTCAATTCAGGATACAGTTCAAGCTGCTGCTGTTTGTTTTCAAAGCTCTGAATGGAATCACACTTATACAAGATACAAGATACAAGATAGGTTTATTAACATTGCATCAATTTTCACCGATACAGCGTAAGTATGTAATTACAGTCATCCAGGAGAGAGATTAGTGTAACAAGCTGCAGCTGAACAAAACACATGACATGTTTATCAACACATGATATGTTCATAGCGCGGCCTACTCATCTGTCCCCAGATGAAGGTCAAAGGTAGGAAAACAGGATAAGACACGGGGTTTACAGCGTTGATATTAAAAAAAGATGAATCACGTTTTGTCTTCAAGACACCGCGTGATCCAGTAAAAACCATATCAAATAAAGCACATTTAGTTACAGGACAAGATGCATTTATGACGGCAGGCGGGAGGAAACAGTCTGTGTGTAACAATTCTAGATAAGAAACAGTTCGCTGGTCTCAGAGCTCGGCTCAAACCAAGAATGCACACAGAAACCTCTGGGGGGAGGGGTGGGAGGGCAGCGGGTTCCTTCAGCTCCCAGCTCAGGAGAAGATTTGTAGCCTTCAACAGTCCAAGGCCAGAGGCCAGATTAGATTAGTTGCTTTATTTTTCAGTCAGACCACAGTGTTCTTTTTACTGCAGTCTTTAAGTCCAGGTTCTGTTTTCTGGGTCCAAATCGCCGAATTCGTGTCAGGTTCCGAGCTAAAAGATCCTTCCGTATGTGCCCTGTTTGAATCCGAGCGGCTGTAAACGAGTCCACAGTTCACACTGCAGGTCCGCGGCAGCCACCGCTTCTCTCACCGTGTGACTCAGCCCGCACAACAGCTGGGAAGGTCCTTCATAGCCTGGATCAAAGCATTTTCGCTGAGCGGAGGTCTTCGTCAGCACGCCGATCGCCGCGGTCCCCCTCAGCCTTCAGTGGCAGGAGCCACCAGTGTCCCAATAAATCACAGAGATTCCACGTCCCCGACAGAAAGAGCGGACAGCTGCATTAGCCTGCTCATAGAGTCCATAATGCAGCTCACCGCCTGCATGTCGATAGGGCGCCCTGGCTCTCCCTGGCCGGTGCGCTTCGCAGAAATTTTTGTTATCGATAGAATCGATAAGTGAAATAGCCCAGAAGACAGTCCACGCACATAATTCCATTCCAAATTGGTTCGAGCGAGCGCTGAAGAGTTATAGACGAGACAAATGCAGAAGCGGGGGAGGGAAACCAGGGAGATGTAGGAGCAAAAGGAGATGCGACCAGTCCCTGCCGAGAGCGGAAGAAGAAAAAAAAAATGTACATGTACATCTCAGAACTTTTGAAAGTCCATCAGCCCAGCAGAGCTTTACGATCTGCCAGTCAACACCTGCTGGAGGTGCCTCGCTCGAGGTACAAACAATGGGGAGACCGGTCATTTTCTGTTGCCGGCCCAAAAGCCTGGAACAGCCTCCCCCTTGAGCTGCGTGCCACCTCTGATCTGACTCTGTTTAAATCCAGACTGAAGACCCACTTGTTCAAAAAAGCTTTCAGTGTGTAACTTTTATTACTTTGGTATTTTAGTATGTAGCTTTTTATTTCCATTGCCTCCTTTTATTGCTGTTACTTTTATTATATTTTCACTGATTTATTGTACCAATTTTTATATTTTATGTCCTGTTAAGCACCTTGGTCAATGCAAGGCATTGTAGGAAGGTGCTATACAAATACATTTTATTATTATTATTATTAACTAATCAAGAACTAATGGGTAGTTACCAAGAAAACCAAAGATGAACGAATCAGAAGCTAATGGGTTGTTATCCAGTACTTACCAGGGAACACACAGCCAAGCCTTCTTAGTGGACTACTGGTTTGTTACCACAGACACAAAGGAGAAATTATTCATGTGAGTTCTGAATAATCCTTGCACCAGTGAGGTCACAGCTCATAATTGTCAAAAATCTGTTTCCCAGTGATTACTGGTTTTATTACCCATTAGCTCCTGATTCCTCTTTGGTTTCTTATGGTACGTCCACACCTAGCAGCGTTTCAACTTCCAAAAAACTCGTCACGCACGCAAGTGGACGCACTGGACCCACAGTGGTGTCCAGACCAGAACGAGAAGCTTCGGCGGTGTGGCGGCGGGGTGTGTGGGAGGAGCTTACCGGTATACGGAGTTTATCTCTGTCCCTGTAGAGCAGACTTGACTGGTCGTGAAGGACTTGTCGCGAACACACAGCTACAATGAGTTTCTCTTCCATAGTACATGACTCCGCGGGTTTTTTCTGTGTCCCACAAACAATACGTCACATAGTTGCGCAATACCCCCGCCCCCTCGTTTCCGCGTCACATAGGGACTCTCCCCCTCTTCCCCCGACTTCTCCCCCCGACTCTCCCTGATCAACCAATCAGGGAGAGTTGAACGGCGTTTGAATGTTTGAACGGCGAAATCTTCAGCATGTTGGAGGCGTGCTTTGGAGGCTGACGCGGGTTCACGTGCACGGAAAAACGCTTTCCAGCACGCTCAACACGCACGTGACGTGACGCCCGACGCCAAGACGCGGCTGGAGGCGCGTCCCCCATTGACTTTGCATGCAAACTGGACGCTCCTGACGTTGAAATGCTGTTAGATGTGGACGTACCATTAGTTCTTGATTAGTTCCTCTTCATTTATAAGGTAACTAACTAGTAGTCCGCTAATGAGGCTTGGCAGTGTGTTCCCCAGTAAGTATTGGTTAACTAACCATTATCTCCCAATTCCTTTTTCTTTGGTTTCCACAGTAACTACCGATTAGTTCTTGATTAGTTCCTCTTCATCTCCCAGGTACCTAACCAGTAGTTCCCCAATAAGGCTTGGCTGTGTGTTCCCAAGTAAGTACTGGTTAACTGTACCTATTAGCTCCTTATTTGTTCCTGATTAATTTCTGAGGTATTCCCTAGTCAGTGTTGCCAGATAGAGTTGATGTTTTCCAGCCCAAAAGTCTGTTAAAAACCGCCCCATCACACAAACCCCCCCATCACAACACACACACACACACACACACACACACACACACACAGGTTTGTCAATGTGGTTTAGCCGGACTTTTTCGCCAAACCCGCCCGAAGGTGTAATACGGGGTCTACCCCTTCCCGAGGTCCTAGCGACCTGGGACCAAGCTCAGAGCACTCTAAAAATTTTGAAAAAAATTTGGGTCACTTTAGCTTTCCGATAGGAGCTTCACAGCACGTTTTACCACCCAGACTCCAGTGTGGTTTACAAGGACGTCAAAAAATGTGGTTTATGAGGACAAACATGCATTATGGGGTCTTTAAAGGGACATTTAAACTCCGCCTACTTAACATAAAATTAACATAAAACACACAAATGTGACAGGACACTGCATTAGGAGAACAGTTTTTTGAACTGATTTTATTAAACAAATTAGGCACAT
The DNA here is from genome assembly GCA_038048925.1 of Garcialebias charrua. Taxonomy (NCBI): domain Eukaryota; kingdom Metazoa; phylum Chordata; class Actinopteri; order Cyprinodontiformes; family Rivulidae; genus Garcialebias; species Garcialebias charrua. The sequence goes on from JBBPBX010018868.1 coordinate 40,950, forward strand.
ACTTTATTTATATTCACTAACAAATCTTCAAATGTTTAAAATAAAATAAAACTTAAATGTTTCAAATAAAATAAAATAAAAACTTAAATTCTGTTGACATATTTACATTATTATAAAACATATTAACATTATATACATATTTCTAAAACAAAATTTTACTTTTTCTGCAGGGTTAATCACAACCTAATGTAAAGTACAGGGGATCCCCGACTTACGAGCGACGAAAGAGTTCCTCAGTCTGAGATGACATATTTACATTTTATAAAACATTAACATTACAAACTTGTACATATTTCTAAAACAAAATTTTACTTTTTCTGCAGGGTTAATCACAACCCAATGTAAAGTACAGGTGATCCCTGACTTATGAGCGATGAAAGACTTCTGAGATGACATATTTACATATTATAAAACATTAACATTACAAACTTGTACATATTTCTAAAACAAAATTGTACTTTTTTTACAGGGTTCACCACAACCCACTGTAAAGTACAGGTGATCCCCGACTTACGAGCGACGAAAGAGTTCCTCAGTCTGAGATGACATATTTACATATTATAAAACATTAACATTACAAACTTGTACATATTTCTAAAACAAAATTGTACTTTTTTTACACGGTTCACCACAACCCACTGTAAAGTACAGGTGATCCCCGACTTACGAGCGATGAAAGAGTTCCTCAGTCTGAGATGACATATTTACATATTATAAAACATTAACATTATAAACTTGTACATATTTCTAAAACAAAATTGTACTTTTTTTACACGGTTCACCACAACCCACTGTAAAGTACAGGTTATCCCTAACTTACGAGTGACGAAAGACATCCTCAGTCTGAGATGCTGTATTCAGCTCAGTCTTATAAAGACTTCCTTAGTCTGAGATGTTGTATTCAGCTGAGTCTTATAAATAAAGACTTCCTGATGACAGCCAAAACCAGCTGCTCACATGATCAAGGAGGACCATCAGCCTAAACATTGCCCATTTTCTACATCCATCCATTATCTTTACCCGTTTCTTCCATTTTGGGTCACGGGGGTCGCCGGTGCCCATATCCAGCAATCATAGGGCAAGGGGCGGGGTGCACCTTTCACGGTTCGCAAGTTTATCACAGGGCATCACATTTGTTACATGAAAACATAAAACACTAGAAAGCTTGTTGAACAAGACACATACTAAAATTAAAATACCCTGATGAATGCTCAATAATTCTAGTAGAATAATCAAAAAAGCTAAGTCTGGTCCTCAGGACATTCAAAAAAACAACACAAAGAAAAGCAAAAAAAAAAAACTGGAAATGTTTAGTCTTTTGTCCAAGTCTGGAGATAATGTATTCAACTCAGTATTATAAATAAAGATTTCCTCAGTGTGAGGTGCTGCATTCAGCTTAGTCTCATAAATAGCACCCTCTCACAGTGGATCAACCAGTTTGCAGGTCCTCCTTGATCATGAGAGCAGCTGGTTTTGGCTGTCATCAGCAAATTGGTTGATCCACTGTGAGAGGGTGCTATTTATAAGACTGAGCTGAATGCAACATCTCAGATTGAGGAAACCTTTCGGACAAATGACTTCCACAGTCTTGGATGCTGTACTCAGCTCAGTCTTATAAATAAATACTTCCTCAGTCTGAGGTACTGCATTCAGCTCAGTCTTATAAATAGCACCCTCTCACAGTGGATCAACGAGTTTGCTGAACAGCCAAAACCAGCTGCTCTCATGATCAAGGAGGACCTGCAAACTGGTTGATCCACTGTGAGAGGGTGCTATTTATAAGACTGAGCTGAATGCAGCACCTCAGACTGAAGACGTGTTTCGGACGAATGACTTCCTCAGTCTTACATGCTATGTTCAGCTCAGTCTTATAAAAGAAGACTTCCTCGACAAAGTTTTTTTTACAGTTTTTACATCAAAGTACAATTCAAACAAAAACACTTTCATCGATTCATCGCAAACCTGTTGCTTCCTCTCACATTCCTCCTTGGTGATCAGTTCACCTCGATATTCCAAAAGAAAGTCATATTTTGCAAAGGATTTATTTGCTAAGATTCCTCAACCTAGTTATATAAATAGGAAAAATTGTATTTTTTGTTAACACTAATAAAGCTCCACATACCTTTTAAGTTCACTGATAAATTTGATGACAAGGCCCTAAATAAAGACTTCCTCAGTCTGAGGTGCTGCATTCAGCTCAGTCTCATAAATAGCAAACTCCACTTGAGATTTCATGATAGAATGCAGACTGCTTTGCCTTATGTTTTAAATGTGTTTTCTCCAATATTCCTTGTGTCAGGAGAAAAGCAACATTTTGAAGTGCTGGGAAAAACAGGGAAACTTGTGTCTGACATATTAGGATCAGATATTGCTGCTTTTTCCAGAATCTGTCCAACTTTGGACTGGCTACATTGAAGGGGGACACAGGGACATCTGGACAAGTCTCAGTCCATCACAGGGACACATTTACAAGTCTCCAGTCCATCACAGGGACACATTTACAAGTCACCAGTCCATCACAGGGACACGTGGACAAGTCTCCAGTCCATCATAGGGACACCTGGACAGGTCTCCAGTCCATCACAGGAACACATTTACAAGTAATATAATAATAATAATAATAATAATAATAATAATAATAATAATAATAATAATAATAATAATAATAATAATAATAATAATAATAATAACAATAATAATAATAATAACTGACAAGTTATAATAATAACAAGTCTCCAGTCCATCACAGGGACACCTGGACAGGTCTCTTCTCTTAGAATTGAGAAAGCCTTTTGGATGAAGGGCGAAACGTCTTCTGCTACAAATAAAAGTCCAGTTGTTTTTTTATTGAACACATTTTTTTGATTGTAACAAAGACCTCGGTACATACCAGGCAACTAGGTTATTAGTCATTTCATTATAAAGCCAGGTTGCATAGGTACCAGGTACATACCAATTGAGTACAAGATAACATGTCATTTTATAGAATAGTCTGGTACAAAATATACATACTGGTTAAATAACCAGTATGCTACCAGTATCTGGGGTATGTACCTTTCTGTATTATGTATTAATATTGTATAAATCTGTGTTACACTTTTAAATACTTTATTTAAAAAAAAAGTTCCTCCATATTTTTTTCAACCTGTAGCTTGGATATCTTTGCCAGTTGTGTTGGGGGAGCTGGTAATCTGTAAAATTCCCTGTGAACACGGATGTCATGGCCCAAGAAGTCTGCAACCTGGTCAAGTTCATTGTTTTTTAAGTTCAAGACTTGTGAGAGCGTGGCTACATGTTTCCGTAGTTGTGTTGACCTGAGGAACTCTGGGTGCTATGCTCCACACTGGCTTGCATGAACACGCAGACTGTCCTGTCCTCTGTAGTGACTCATTGATTTAGGTCTTGCAAATAGAAATAAGTTTGTTTGTAAAACAACACATGTCTCTCTCTTACTTGCCAATAAAGTCAGTGCATCCACCACATTTGGTGCGAGTAAAACTGCAACCTTTCGGCCTCTTTTCACAATGATTTCAACCCGAGTGAAATGGCTGCAGAGCTTCTGTTCAACCGTTGACAAACCCATGGCAACATCATCATGGAGCTTGGTGGTGTCACGCTCCATAAAACTTCGTAGGTGCATCTTTGAAACCTCTCCTGCTCGTCTACGATTGAACACAATGACCTATGCAAGTGTAACTTTTGCAAGTTCTGCATAAGTCTGGGGGCTGGCTTCATCTTTCAAGGTGTTAAAGGCATTTTCTCCTGATTTATTCAGATGCTGATGCAGAAGCTTAACATCTTCAGTGAATGGTAATGTTAATGGCCTATTGTATTTGGCATGATTTTAAGTGCTAAGGGCACTATGAGACACCATCTCTGACCATTTTGATGAGCACAGTTTTTTGAATGCGTCTGACGACTTCATCAGTTGTTCATCTTCTGCCATGAGTGCTCGGCAATGAACAAGGTTACAGATTTTGTTCAGTGTATGTCCCAGTTTTATGGCAAGGCTTGTTTTTTTGTATGAACGTGTTTCTTCATCAAAGCCTGACACAGTCTTTACTGCTTGCACAACTCTCTGGAAGTTAGCAGGTTTCACAGCATCCTCTAGGTTATGTATTGCATATTTTGTGCGCAGACATATCAACAAACG
>JBBPBX010018869.1:0-14041 GCA_038048925.1 Garcialebias charrua
ATTGACTGAAAATGACTCCCTACACTCTACTTTATAGATCTGTGTCAGATTGAAAGACTATTTGATGTTTGAATATGTATGGAGGACCAAAACTGACATAATTAGAAATAAAAAGTAAAAAGAAATATATTAATGGACGAATAAATAACTAAAACATATAAAAACCAATAAATAACTTAAAATGCACCAATTTAATAAAAAAGGAAACCTTTCCTGGATCAGCTCTTCTCCTATTGGTCAACAGACAGGATAAAGCAGGATCCACGTGCAGATGTCTGTGCGGCCTCAGTTTAGTTTAAGGTTTAGTTTAAAACAAAAGCACAGGTGTTTTCCTGTTTGCTTTGTTTTAAACTAAACTTTAAAACTTTAAGTTCATATATTCATTTAATGGTCTATTTATGTATTTCTGCTTTTATTTCTAATAATGTCAGTAAGTCCTCCATAAATGTTAGTATTTACCACCTTTTTGACTGTGTTTTAACTGTTACATTGTATGAAGAGCATTTTATGATGTAGGTTTAGTCAAAAATGACAAGAGAAAAGTTAGAGACATTCTTCATTTTCCAGTGTTAGACAGTTTTTCATCAGTTATTCAATTTCTGGGAGTTTACAATATTTTTTTACCAGTGGTTTTATTAGATAATTTTCTAAATAGACATGCATTAATGAGTTTTTACTGGACGCTCCAGTTTTCTACCACATTAAAACAACTTTCACATCAACTTCATTGGAGATCTTTAGGTGTGAATGTGTTCATGTAGGGTTGTGAGTCTCTGTGGTGACAGTAAGGAACTGAACATCAGTCCAGGATGTGACGTGACGTTTGACCACTGACTGCTGGAAAAACTTCTGCAACACTGAACAGGTTTAAACATTTACACAAGATGAGTGAGAGATTTTATCTATTGTAAATCAGTGCTGTTGGGCTTTTCCTTACATTTCACGTCATCTGTGCTTTAAACCTACACAACACAGATGATGTAAGACTTTTTCAAAACAATCAATGATACAAACCTTTAACTTAACTGAAACTATCCTTCATGAAGGCTGAACAATTGGCCTAGAGGAATGAACTTTACAATGTCTTTGTTCATAAGGAAGTACTTAAATTGATGTCACATACTGAAGATATTTGCCTTTGTTTCTGTATATTTAAAAAAGATTAAAAAGAAAATATCTAAAACATGTTCAACTTAATATTTTACTTTATATTACATTCTTTCAAAAGATCACTACAAAATAAAATAATAAAAATACCAAACATGAAGTCTGACTATCATCCAGTTTTAAAAAAAACACTGTATGAACTTAAATAAAATGCATTGTATATTTTATATAGTTGTAAAGCTATTTCTCCCCTCACTGAATTAAAAAAATGCAAATATAAAAAATAAAGAACTTTTATGTATAGAAAAAGGTTACTCTAATGCCATACCAGGCTGATAGTGGTGATAATAAAGTTTATTATAAATAAGCAACACAAGATGCTGACGGGGCAGCTAACTTACTTTAAAGAGAACATGGAGGGAGACAGATCACAACATCTATAGGAAGAACAATCCATAGACAAATGACAAAACAAAATATTAAACGAATATTAGTAATAAACAGAGACACTAATGAGGATGAACAACAACCGCCTGTGGTGATTGGGATTGGACACAAGTGAGACAGGAGCCAAACACTAGGAGGAGGAACACTGAGGGGTGAATGAAACAGGAGGAATCAGACAAGACAGGACAAAAACTCAGAAACCCCACAGTACCCCTCACTCAAGGGAATGGCCCCTGAAAAACCCAAGTAGAGATCTACATCTAACTTGGGTGGGTGAAGTAAAAAACATTATGGAGGGCACACAGGGAACCACAAGGACCAAAACACAAATAAAGAACTAGCAGGTAGGAACCTGGGCAACAGAAATACAAAAGGAACACAGAAACTCGAACCCCAGAGTTAAGGTGGACGGCCAAGAGACCATCCAAAGCAGGACAGATGCCCAGGCAGAAAGCCCAGTGACTGTCCTGAATGTGGCAGAAGATCAGGAGGTGGCCAGTAATCCATCCAGAACATGGCAAGAGATCTGGCCGGTGGCCAGGAGACCGTCCATCTTCAGGCAAGATTTCTGGCAGGTAGCTAGGAGACTGTCCATTCATGGGCAGAAGTGGCGTCCACCTGGACCCTCTTTGACTCAGACAAAGGTTAGGTGAGGAGACCACCAGGGAGGACACATCAGCAGGTGAGGAGGCCACTGGAGACTGCAGCTGCAGGCAAAGAGACCTCTGGAGAGACAGTGGCTGCAAGCAAACAAGCAATGAGAGCCACAGCAGGTGAATCAGTGATGAAAGCCACAGGTGATGGTGGGTACATCTATTACAGTACATTTACTTAGACCCACATGAAGTGTAATGATTATGGTTTGTTTTCAACAAATTAGATGAGGTATTTTTGTTGTTGCCAAAGATGAATATTGAATAAGCATGGTAGCTGTGTGAGACATTAATTCATAAAACTGTAAATGATCCCTAATTGATTAAAACTGTTTAAATAGCTGGTAAAACATGATGACAAAATATATGAATAGTTATCAAAGTTTCTGTACAGATAAGGGTTTGAAAATAAATACATTGAACACAAAGTGAAGAATGGCCCCAACAAAATCTTTCAAACAACAACCAATAGATATCAATGTGGAGAAAACATCTGAAGAAGAAACAAAACATGTTGATGCTCAATGAGATTAACCTGACTAAATAAAGGTTGAATGAATTTATAAATCAACAGATAAAATGTTATTTACATCTACAACTGATTACATATTTTTGTCAATGACTCAGTGTTACAGATATTGAGGTAAAATATGGGGTGGTAGCAAAGAGTCACACCTAATACTGTACTCCAATATTTCTCAGTCGGGTCATCTGGACAGTTATTTTTTATAGAAACGTTTGACACTCCATCCGGAGGGCCTCATCAGTCAGAGGAGTTCCAGCAAACTGTTTCCCCACAAAGCAGTAAACACCTTAAGTGGACCAACCAGTTTGCTGGAGCCAAGATGGTTTCTGGGGGCCGTCCTGTCCCTCGTTGACTCCTCCCAGGCAGGCAGCCACAGCCAAAGTGGTGTTTACTGCTTGATGGGGAAACAGTTTGCTGGAACTCCTCTGACTGATGAGGCCCTCCGGATGGAGCGAGAAACATTTCTATAAAAAAGAAACTGTCCAGATGAACTGACTGATAATTATTGGATTTGGTACCTGGATGATTGAGCATGAACTTTCACACCTAATATTATTTCTAAGAACAATTAGATTATATAGTGTATCTTAAAAATATGATTAACAACAAGATGATATAGGCTACTTGACATCTGGTTCTCTGATTTTTCACATTTTTATAACCTGATAAATAAATAATTAATGGTCAGATTTTCTCTCACTGGTCATTTGGACAGAGACTCGTCATTGGTCTTCTAAAATAAGGCTCTTTGTTAGACATCAGTGTTAACAAATAGAGTATTGCCACAGGAGGGAAACAACTAAACCAAAATCATCAACTGGAATCTACCTCTGATCATGTCTGTCAAAAATGAAGGATCTGTTGTACAAAATGTCAACAAAACTGTCAAACAGGTAACAATGAAAGAAAGAAAATTATGTCATGTCAATTACAAAACAATGAAAATCCCGAGACACAATTAGTACTACTGAGAGTTTATGATGAGGAGAAAAGAGGTCAAACATCAACACATTCATCGTTGTTGATCAGTTCAACATGAAGTAATTCATACATCATGCTTTTGACAAGTTTAATCAACTGTTTATTATTTAGTTTTATTGTCATTTTGATTTACTTTAAAAATATTGTTTGTGTACAAATATACTGTTTATTATAAATTGGGAGAATGCAATAATGGAGGAAGCTTAAAATTATTTAATCCTAGCATTAAAAAAAAAAAAAGGATTTTGGAGGTGTCCACCATTCTCCATCCTCGACAGATCCATGTTTCCTTCTGAGTCATCACTGTAAATATATATCAGTTTCTTTTTTCTGACTTGAGTCTCTTGCTTTCAGTTTGTCTGTTCTGGAAATTAGAATATGTTGCAAATATGATAACATTCTTGTTGCTCATATCAAATGATCAATTGGCATCATGGAATTTAAAGAAAAGTTTATGATAAATTTAGCATTAATAAACCTGTTTAATGTAAATTTATAAATAAATGTCTACAGTAAATTGTGTTCACTATATTTAATTACTTACTATTCATTACTGCTTTCCAAACTTTCCCTTTACTTTCCATTCTGTATGATACTTGCCTATCAATCAATGTGATAATGTTGAAGTGAAAGTAGGAAACTGGTCTGTCTTGTGAAACTGGTCTGTCGGGCTGTTTTGGAGAAATATGCATGTGCTCCTTCTGACAGATCTAATATAAACTCCCTGTTTGACAAATTTTTAGAAAACAAAAAAGTAATAATTTCCCTTTTGTTTATTGTCTTTAATAAAATGTTTATAGCCTATTTTCTAATATTAAAAACGGTATTATATTTCAGAAATAATCTATGATTAATTTAAAAACAATCAGAGCAAGTTTTGTTTGATGAATTGCAGATTTAGATTTTAGCTGATTTTCATCTTTAGCACCAGACATTAAATAAATACCAATAATGAAAAAGTAAACATCAACAAAAATGAAACAAAGAAAAACATAAAATATTAATTTCTTAAGCTCTTCCAAAAAACATGAGCTAATTAATCTTTTACGGTAATCTTTTAAGGTGTGAACCAGAAACCAAGTGAATATTCAGAGTACTTCTCTAACAGGAGGACAATTCTACAAAAAAGAACTGGTTAAATGTGTTCCCAAGTGTTCAGCAGATTATTTTCTGTCATTAAATCATCAATTTAATTACCAGTAGATAAAATCCAGACTTGAAACAGACTTGTTCTATTCTTGACGCAACAAAACCAGGAAGTTATATTTGGAGCTACTATATCGACAAGTTATAATGGATAAACAAACCAAACATCATTATGCAAATATGTGGGTGTGACTAGTCTAGTGACCTGGATCCACCTCATGAACTTTGTGCTACAGAGCAGCAGAAGAAGTTTCTACTGAGGAGACTGTGGTCATTTAAAGAGTAAAGAGATATTCACTTACAATATAAGGGGTGGGGTGGGGGCTGCTTCAGTATAGTAGGGTTTCTCTGTGGAGCATTTTAGTTTTCTATAAAATTTATCACAAACAACCATTAAAGTGGACAAAAATCTCACTAGATCCTGTTTGTACTAAATGAGGAAAACTTTTTTTGTTGAAATTAACATAAAACAACAATTAGATTTGATTTAAATTTATAATTTTGTGTCATATGTTGGAACTACTGTACATTAAAATGCAGTATTTAAAGTAAACAACTATTTACTTTACAAAAGCAGATGCTTTGGTTTAAACAACCTACTGTATGCATCAAGTGCAAGTATGATATTTTATCCAATAGTTTTTATCTTTTGATATTATTACTTTTTCTTATATTTTGTAAACATTTCATTTCATCCAGACACATGACCCATGATTTATCTTTTATCCATATCTTCATAAATAACATAAAAAAATGAACATTTCTAATAATGATATCACCAATCTCTGTATTTTATTGTGAAGTTCAAATCAAGTCTGACAACTTCACATCCAGTCAGATCACTTTGGATCCAAGCCTGGATCATGAATCACTGCTGTGTTTACCTTCACATACTGATAAAGCATGGCTCAAAGACCACAGCAACAAAGGAGCAGCCTGCAGGAACAGATTCAAATGATTTAATTTCAGCTAAACCTAAATTAATGTAAGTAAATAAATATGGAGGTAGTGTTTACATGAACTCTACTGGAGATTCTGGCCAGCTGTCTTCAGTTGTCATTTAGCTCCCACTCACCTGTGGAACATGAAACACACAGAACAGCCCTCAATCCCATGTTCACAGAGAACCCCCCACCCATCTCACAGTGTGCCCCAAGAAACATGGTTGAACAACTTCTCCAAGACCACAAAGCCCATGTAGACTGGGGTCGTAACAAAACTCAGAAAATATGAGCTGTTGAGTTTAGTAAACATATTTGCATGTTCAGATATGAGACTCATCTTCAAAATAGCCCATAAGACATGAACCTCCTCATTTTAGAAGACATGTTCAGCTTTGTTCAAAACAGCCGATGAGATCTATCATGCTGATTATTTCCATCCATCCATCCATTATATTTTACCCGCTTCTTCCTTTTTGGGTCGTGGGGGTCACTGGTACCCATGTCCAGCTATCACTGTGCAAGAAGCGAGGTACACCCTGGGCAAGTATCTAATCCATCACAGGGACACATAGAGACAAACGAGACAAACAACCATTCACTCTCTCACTCACACCTAGAGACAATTTAGAGTTACCAATCAGCCTAACATGCATGTTTTTGGTCTGTGGGAAGAAACCGGAGAACCCGGAGAAAACGCACAAATGCACGGAGAGAACATGCAAACTCAACAGAAAGGACCCCGGGCCGGGATTTGAACCAGTGTAACCTGCTCACTGAGAGGCAGCAGCTCCATCAACTGCACCACCGTCCTGCCATGCTGATTGTTTTGGTCAATCTGATTCAGACAACAATAAAATCAGAAAGGACGAACTTATCTAATGTTAAAAAAAAAACTGCATTGTACTGTAGATGGTTAGGAACTCTAGAAGGATTTTTATTTTCCTTCAGGAGGCCTCAAACATGAGATTTTTAGTTAAATTTAACAAAATAACAATGATTTTAAAAGGGTATCAAAGGGATGGGGAAAGGATGATTGATAAAATAAAATAAAAATAAAAACGACAGATAGCAATCATTTTTGATGACTGATTTTATTGACCTTTTTTTACATTTAACAATAATTTGTTTTTACACATGAGAATATGTTCCTTGTGAAAAAAAAACACAACATAGTTTAAAGAAGCAAAATGTTAGCATAAATAGATGAATCAATTATTGATGTAGCACTTTTTCTGTCTAGATTCTATAAAACATTTTGCAATATTATCAATCACATGTTCACACAGCATAAAATATATATATTTGTACAGTTTTTGCTCTCATTCACCCCCACAAATACACAATTTAAAATATTACAGCCAACATTTCTTGTTTTTTTTTGTTTTTTTTTACTTGCTTGAATAGTGTAAAATATAGACAAAAATACCTATTTTATACATCAGAACATGTAAAAATACTGAAAATGTTTCAACTGCAATGTTTGTAAAACAGATGCCATGAACATGAAACACAGACTGATTATTCAGCAATAAGATCATTTTGACTTGAATCCTGTATTTACAATGATGTTTGTCACTTTGTCCATGGTAACTTTTTGTGTTTGTTCATTGAAGTTGTGAGAGAAGAGCGCTGCAGTCGTCCAGTGTGTCCAGCTCGTCCACTGCTTCAATCAGACGTTCAACCTTCTCTGGTGGAAGCACCACGCCTGCATTGTTTCTGAACTTCTTCCTCAGGCTCTCATTGGTCAGTGGGTTGCGCCAGTGACCATAGAAGGTGTCACAGCGCCCCTTTAGAATGTCTCCTCCAGCTAGAGTGACCTGGACTTCACCGTACATACGGTTGAAGTTAGCAGGGTTGTCCTGAGGATGCTCCAGGCGGACGCGGCTCAGCAGGGCGTGCAGCTCGGGGCGCCTCATGGCAGCTGGGCTGAAGGACTGAACGGTCACCTCACCGTCCAGGAGAGCACTACAGGCGTTAAACTGGAAGGAGTGGCGTGCCTCGTGCTCCGACTCTGGAAAAGGCCTGTTGATGTATTTAGACAGAGGGACTCTGAGCAGGATGTCCTGGACCTGATCAGGGGAGACCTTTCCTGGATCTACTCCAACAAGAAGCTTGTGGACCGAGGCTGCAGCATCTGCCACCCAGTGCATCCCCAGATGGGCAGGGAAGCGCTTAAAACCCATGTCCTGCTCCTCTAGGAGGAACACATGACCATCATCACTGGTCAGTTTTAAAGCTTGTGGGACATAATCTTCATAAAATGCATTAAAGCCCGCCACTCCTGCTACAGCATCCAAGACCAGAGGACTGGCCTCTAGGCCTCGGGAGGCCAGCAGAGCAGCTTCCAGCCCCAAACGGGAAGCGTTGCCAATATGAAGGGGTTTGGACTGAGTGGCAGCGTTCGCCATCGGAGCTCCAGCTAGAGAAGCAGCTATAGCCAGGGCATGACTGCACTGAGACGGATCCAAGGACAAGAGGCGAGCACAAGCTGCTGCACTTCCCATAGGACCCACCACCGTGGGGGGGTGGAACCTGACCAAACAAACACAAAGACACTTCAATATTTACTGCACACACATCACAATATTGCTCTAAACTTCATGTTATGAATGAAAAACAAATTTTAAGGTAGATTAGATAAAAGTTTTGAGGCTTGTTGTAGTATGACTCTGTGCAACTAATTCCCTAAAAAAATCAGTTTTACTCAATTATTAAAGTGCAATGTAGAAATCTGCAGTTTCTACTGGACATAAAAAAGACTGATCAAAAGACTCATGTTACAAATAATCCATCCATGGTTCAACTACATTTAGACTGAAATATAATGCTCCTCTTCTCCAAGACACTGACCTCTTGGGGATGTTGTGCGCCTCATTAGAGAATCTCAGTAGACGACCCTGGATCTCGATGCCGACATTGAAGGCCAGTAAGAAGTCCAGGCCACTTGGTTTACTGTTAGCTGGCATCATGTCACTGAGAGCTAACACGGCAGGAAGGACGGCTCCTGAAGGATGAGTGGCTGGGTGCCACGTGTCATCAAAGTCCATGGAATGGGTCTGCAGCAAAATAACAGATTTGACTTGAATGGTTTGAAATTAGACAAACATATTGCATTGATACATATTTATTTATAATTTTTATTGATGCTATTTATTGATTTATTTATTAACCATTATTTAACCTTTATTTATTTATTTTAACAATGTAAATTCCACTGAGATCACAGATCTCTGTTGCAAGGGAGGCCTGCACCTGAAGGCAGCCTAACATGCATGTTATTGTTCTGTGGGAGAAAACTGATGCAAGCACAAGAAGATCATGCAAACTCCATCCAGAAAGACCCCAGGTCTAACCGGGGATTGATCCCAGGACCTACTTGCTGTGAGGCAACAGTGCTAACCACTGAGCTGTCGTGCTGCCATGTTAGCATGATTTAATGTTCTAGTCTTGTTTGAAAAGGAAGGAAGATTATTTGTGATATTGGGTAATTATTTAAATACTTACTGCTACTCCATTGACAAAAGCTGCCAGTGTTGGTGAGAGCCTGGTGTCTCTGCGTCCGTACACAGAGCTGATGTGATCAGGGCCATACATGAGCTGAAATTAAAGATACAATAACTTAAAACTTAAAAAAATCATGAGATTTTCAGGAAAACAAAACAATTTATTACCACTATATCAGCGTATTGTTCTATGTATTGTCTTTAAATACATCATTATTACATTTAATACACTGGGATTGTGGAAGAGGTATGTAAATAAATGGAAATGGGGCTTGAGCCTGATTCAGTTACTGACATGCAGTAAATCTGTACATGTCATATTGTCCTTATACTGATGAATATCTCAAGAACAATATAATTTGTGGCCTACACTATATGAACAAAGTCAGTTTGAACTATTTTCTGTTTTGGACTGAGCATAAGCATTATGAAGAACATTGCTGCATTTGTTTTCTTGTTTTTATTATTTCCACTAAACAATGGTACTGTGTAATCTGATTTAGTTTTAAAACAGCCTAAGCTAAATTAATATATTTGGTAAATTATAATATTTTTCACTGTCTCACCTGGCAGTACTGAAGTGCCAATTCAAACACTTCGGATGTGCTGCCAATCAAACCAACTCCAATGCTGTCTAACACCATCCTTTTACTGCGGTGGACAACGACAGAAGACAAGTGCTGGGGCTTCACCCCACTGATGAACTTCCCAAAGCTTGCAGTGACTGTGTCCTCCGGGGCTGGCTGCGTCAAGACTGCTAAATAAAAAGAGCAGAGGACAAATAATTGAGATGAGTTTTATCTGTAGTTTGACTGAGTAAAATGACAAAAGATGTGTTTAACAAAATGTATGAAGTAAAAAATATTTGATTTGGTTTGTAGCTTGGACAAAAAGTCAAATGTGTAATGTGTGTAACGTGTCTTTAAACAAGTTGACAAAACAAAGTCAAGCTGACCTGAAGGTGAGAGAGAGGAAAAATAATTTATAAGAACTTACCTTCTACAGCAGAATTGTGAATTCTCCTGACAGCCACGATTGATTTAAGAGATTTCTGTGGAGGAAATTATGATGAATTTATAATGTATGTAAAACATACATTTTGAAACATCAGTAAGGATCTGTTATATGATTAAACATTGTGAAGACATTAGCCTGGACATTCAGGATAGTCTAGTTCTGTTCTGCATTTTCTGAACAGTACTGGATCTGATGGCAAATTTTTACAGAAAAAGATCTATTTTAAATAATAGAATACGTTTTTTCACATTTAATGGGCAATCTTTGTCATAAGAACAAATGCATAGCCATTCAATTATAAAGGAAATCAAAATTTGTCACCAGCATATAGTTAAATTTTTTTATATATTTCCAGGTTCTTTTTATCCGTATTTTCCTCTAGCTGCTAAAACTTAAAATGACAAAGTAGAATACAAAGTTTTCAATCTACTGTTTACTTATTTTTTATAACAGTCTAAAATCCCAGTCTTGACAAAGCATGGCATGTCTTGTAATAGTTTTGTTCTTAAAGACTTCAAAATTTGCAAACTTCAAATGAAAATGAAACATTTCAGGGCTGGGCTTAGTCCAGAGTGTTTCAAACAGCTTAACAACACCTCTGGCTGTTTTTGTGACGTAAAAAGTCTGAGTGTCTCAGAGAACAATGACATTGTTGTAACAAAAGTCTGTGTACAGCTGAAGAGGGTGGAGAGGTTTTCCACTAACATGTGCTTCACCATGTTTAATAAAAGTTCAGTTTCTTTAAAAAATAAAGAAAAAATAACTCTTTAAAATATAATTTTGTTCATAATCAATTCAGAAAGATGTTTAAAAACTAGAATTTAGGCCATGTAAGATAATTAGCAGGAAGTTCAATTTACAAACATGAGACAGAACAATGTATTTACATGTAAATAGAATGATTTTTACCTGGAGCTTAAACATGATGTCTTGTGTTCCTTCTCTTGCTTCTCTCTCTTCAGTGTCTCTCTTCTCTCTGTTGTCTCTCAGTGGAGTTTCTGAATGATGCTGCTTTGAGATCTAGAGGGTGAGGACCTTAAATAGCCCAGGTGATGTTACCTGGCCTGTCAGGAACAAGGAAGGAAGTGTTAAGAAACACATGTTTGGAATATCCATGTTATTCATCATAAAAACATTACAGTGATGTAATATGATCCGGTGATGCTGGTTAGTTCAGTTTTTAAATAACCTCCTCTTCTCTATATAACCAAGTCTTTTATTCAGGGTAAACCAGCATCCTTCCTTTGAAGCAACTCAACACTTCATCTTTTGAGCATCTTCACCAAGTAAGTTTTTATTTTTAAATTGTTATATTTTAACACAGGTTAAAAAACGTTTTGCATTTGAGTCTGCAAGAAAAAATTTCCAGTGAAATTTATACTTAAAGGTTCATACCTACACTGTAATTATTGGTGTTTTAAAAAATAGTGAGACTTGTAGGAAAGTCCTTTTTGTTCAAGTTTTGCATTTTTTTAAAGCTAAGAAAATTAATGTTAATATTTTTAATTAAAATAAGTCATTGTTTTGGTAACTGCTTGAGATTGGATTGCAAACTAATGAGTCAACTAACTACTTAAAGACAGTTGAATTAGTAAATTAGTTGTATTTACCTCTTGCAGTAATTTTATTTTTCTCTCATAAAAAGAGGAAACTATTTAGACTGGTAGAACTATTGGGGTTGTAGATTTTATACTGAAATAACTTGAAACTATATATCTTAAATAATGTGTTTACTATTAAAACCTTTTCTAGAACTGCACACGTTCTTACATTTGTTACAAGTCAAAATGTTCAATCAAAACACATATTTTTTCTCTTCAGTGTCAATTATTGAATCTAAATGATTTGCTGTTATTTTTTACATTTTAGATTACATGATTTTTTGGGGTTTATAAATGGCTTGATAAACAAAAAGCTGAGATTTTTTAAATTTAATGTGACATTATAGCCCAACAGAGAAAAGCCAGTGATTTTTATATTCTCTCCAATGTCTTTCATCAGAACTGTGTATCAACAAAAAAGCATCATGGCAGCTTCAGATGAGTTTCCTGTCAGTTTCTATGGAGAACCTGGAGTGTTGGGCTTGTTATCAAATGGGATCAGTGCATTCCTTGTTCTTCTACCAAACTTCAACACAGCTCGAACTGGAAATCAACCAGCTGGAGTGGAAATCATACTGGCAGGTAAAACATGACATCAACTAAAGCATATACCTGTAAAACATTTAAAAAAGGTCATACACCAGTTTACAATGGTGTTCATCTCATCCTGACTGGTGGAATATGTTAACTGGTGGCTGGACTGATTTATTTTCATAAATACGATCACCTGAGTGTCACTGCCTTGAGACCTCCTTGTTTAATGTTCTCCTGCTCGGGACTCCCAACTCAACAAAAACCCAGAGCTCAGGTCAAGAGAACAAGAACTCAAAATACACAGAGCCCATGGCCTTAGGTTTCTTCTGTGACTCCATTCATCTTTGCTTTCTACAGCTTTGGGTACATGAAATCATTTGGTTTAGGAGTTGCATGAATATCAATCATCTCAGTTGACTAGTTCCTCTCCACCTACTTTGCCCATTTGCACCAAGATTGTCATCACACAATAAAGTTTGTGTTTCATTCCACATATTAGCTGATCACAGCTTGGGATGAGTTTGTGGCATCTGCTCTATAACACCTAATGAAAAATTAATTATTTAAGTCCAGAAGTTTGTGTCCATTAAACAGAAGATGCATAACATTATGTGTCCATCTTTTGCAGTGGCCATGCTTGTTCTGGTGTCAGTCACTTGTATATCTGGAACTTTGTCTTCACTGCTCAAATGCATCTTCTCACAGAAAATGCTACGAGTGGACCCTCCAATCATAAAGGTAACAAATTAAAAAAACTAAAGTATTTTGTCTTTTAATGTCAAACTAATATGAAGTTTAATAAATGTTGTTCTTTTTTGTCTAATTTTTGACTTATTTTAGGAAAAGGTTAAGCAGGAAACATCTGAAGAGCCACCCTGTCCAGTGGCCAGCTCCCGTCTCACCAGTGGTCTCCACAAGATTGCTGGACAACTCAAAGAGGGGGGAGTATGTGGTATTCCCACAGATACTGTTTATGCTTTGGCTGCTTCCTGCAAGAATCCCCAGGCAATAGAGAAAATCTACAACATTAAAGTAAGAAATATAAACATGTACATGGTTTCAGTGAAATATATTTGTAAATTCCTCTTTATATATTTAATGTAACAGTTATTGTCTTCTTAAATGTGTTCATCTCCAGGACAGACCAGCAGAGAAGCCTATATGCATTTGCATTTCCAGTGTGGAACAGCTGGTAGCAGCCAAGCCTCCTTTCAGCCCTCTGCTGTGGGAGTTTATGAGGAACGTGTATCCAGGAGGCATCAGCTGCATCGTCAGCAAAGGAGACTGGCTCTTCCAACTTGGTAAGGGTTCTACCAAGGCTCTTGTTGAACTTCCAAAACTTGTCACCTAAAATAAGGAGTAATCTACAAGAAGTGTAAAGAACTAGTAACAAAGGTCCTCACAGTATTCACCTCCATTTTTATTCCTGTCTTGTGCAGGTGTTGGACCAGCGATTGACCGTGTTGGTACCAGAGACAGCATCATGATCCGTGTCCCTGACCACACGGTGACTTGTCACTTATGTGACATCACAGGACCTCTTGCGATCACATCGGCCAATCCCAGTGGAGAATCAGACAGT
>JBBPBX010018869.1:14835-24912 GCA_038048925.1 Garcialebias charrua
TGTTTTATGGTTGTCAAGAGTATTTGTGATAGTTTATGGTGTGTGTGTGTGTGTAAAAAATAAAGAAAAAGTAAGATAAAAGTGTTTCTGATAACTGGGTTTTCATTATATATGCATGAATAAATATAAGCAAATAAGTTATTCAAGTTTATCTTGAGTGAGAAAATAATGTAACATCATGCTTATGTTCATTTTTGGATTAAAATATTTTGACAGATTTTAATTATAACAAATGTTTTTGTATCTGAACTAACTCATATTTACAGTACATTTTAAATTATGAATGAAGTGTCATAAAAAGCAAATGATGCATTAAAGATGAACATCAAAGTTCTGTTTTTCAATTGACATGAATCAAACTAAAAATATAGCTGTACTGATGGTGCTTTCAGTTGCTGCTTTGTGCGGAGTAAAATATACATAATTCAATTATAGTCTGCAATATTTTTGACTTTATTATTTGAGTGAATCTTGAATTTTTTTAAAGGATTTTTAACAAAATTATAAAAGATAGATGTCATTTCCTCCAATCTCTCTATTATAAAGTTTTTTTTTTTTAAATCCTTAATTTGGATTCTCCCTTCATCAGGGGTCGCCACAGTGAACTAAGTCACACGGAGACTTGGCAATTGTTTTTACCCCTGATGCCCTTCCTGACACAACCACCGAGCCACCACCGCTCTATGTGTGGAGCAGAGAGCCTCCATCCAAGGTGCACGGGGAAGCAGATGGTGGGGGTTAAAGGTCATGCCAGAGTGGGGCAAATGAGGGTGGAGACAGGTGTGACTGCTTCACTTATCCCACCCAAATTTTTTGATGTTGTCAATACCTGAACTGGCGATCTTCCGATCACAATCTCACCTTCTTTAACCTCTTCACCACCACTCCCCCATTATTTATTATAAAGTATAAAAATATAAAAATAGAGAATAGTAGCCACAGGAAAAGACAGCAGTGTTGTGTTCACAATCATCAGTTTAAAACCACATCACAGAGAACAGGAGTGTCTTTCAAGAACACATTAAATGTGAAAATAACTTTAATGTTTTATTGGTGTCAACTAAAGACACAATCAGACAAACAGAAAAAAGTGAATGTCTCCTGTTCATGTTCAGTATAAAAGGTCACAAGGTCAAGTATGTTTAATCAAGGTGAAGCTGAAGAAAAGTTTATAAAGTGAGGCTAAACCTTGCTGGCATGAATCTTCTGACCAGTTTGAACAAAGAAAAACAACTCTTGAGGATGATCCAAAGTTAAATTTTGAACATTATCTGTTTGTAAACAGGTAGTCCTTTATTATTTCATTGTGATTCTGTTTATGGATGAAGAAAAAGAGTTTTAATTAGAGAAGCCAGAAAAAAATGAAATCAAATTAGAGTTTTAGCTTTTTTTGGTCAATGTTTGACAGTTTTGTCACACAACATGACAAGATCAAGTGTTTAATCCTGTTAGTGCTCAGAGAATGTGTTTGGAATCACTCACAGCTACTACCACATCAAAGTTTAGCTCAACATCTGGACAAGCCTTAAAACCATTTTTTGTTGATTAGATGTCGCAGCCATTTTGAACTGTGTTTACTTCAAAAGTGAATCAGTTGTACATCTAGTAATTACTTTCTGATACATTTATTAAAATCTGTCCATTGGTTTATTAGATATTTTGCTAACAAACACATTGAAATTGTATATTTAATGAAAACGTTTTAAAACAGTTTTGACACTGTTGGTTAGTGCTGAGGGAATGACTCTCAGCTACTGAATCAACCAATTTTGAATCAATATTTGTATAATTGATCAAGTCTTAGTCATTTTTATGTTCGTTAAAATCACTTAGCGGTGACGGCCATCTTAAAAGAGGTTGACTCTGAGAGTTAGACAGTTTTTCATCAGTTAATCAATTTCTGGGAGTTTACAATATTTTTTTACCAGTGGTTTTATTAGATAATTTTCTAAATAGACATGCGTTAATGAGTTTTTACTGGACGCTCCAGTTTTCTACCACATTAAAACAACTTTCACATCAACTTCATTGGAGATCTTTAGGTGTTAATGTGTTTATGTAGGGTTGTGAGTCTCTGTGGTGACAGTAAGGAACTGATCATCAGTCCAGGATGTGACGTGACGTTTGACCACTGACTGCTGGAAAAACTTCTGCAACACTGAACAGGTTTAAACATTTACACAAGATGAGTGAGAGATTTTATCTATTGTAAATCAGTGCTGTTGGGCTTTTCCTTACATTTCACGTCATCTGTGCTTTAAACCTACACAACACAGATGATGTAAGACTTTTTCAAAACAATCAATGATGCAAACCTTTAACTTAACTGAAACTATCCTTCATGCAGGCTGAACAATTGGCCTAGAGGAATGAACTTTACAATGTCTTTGTTCATAAGGAAGTACTTAAATTGATGTCACATACTGAAGATATTTGCCTTTGTTTCTGTATATTTAAAAAAGATTAAAAAGAAAATATCTAAAACATGTTCAACTTAATATTTTACTTTATATTACATTCTTTCAAAAGATCACTACAAAATAAAATAATAAAAATACCAAACATGAAGTCTGACTATCATCCAGTTTTTAAAAAAACACTGTATGAACTTAAATAAAATGCATTGTATATTTTATATAGTTGTAAAGCTATTTCTCCCCTCACTGAATTTAAAAAATGCAAATATAAAAAATAAAGAACTTTTATGTATAGAAAAAGGTTACTCTAATGCCATACCAGGCTGCTAGTGGTGATAATAAAGTTTATTATAAATAAGCAACACAAGATGCTGATGGGGCAGCTAACTTACTTTAAAGAGAACATGGAGGGAGACAGATCACAACATCTATAGGAAGAACAATCCATAGACAAATGACAAAACAAAATATTAAACGAATATTAGTAATAAACAGAGCCACTAATGAGGATGAACAACAACCGCCTGTGGTGATTGGGATTGGACACAAGTGAGACAGGAGCCAAACACTAGGAGGAGGAACACTGAGGGGTGAATGAAACAGGAGGAATCAGACAAGACAGGACAAAAACTCAGAAACCCCACAGTACCTCTCACTCAAGGGAATGGCCCCTGAAAAACCCAAGTAGAGATCTACATCTAACTTGGGTGGGTGAAGTAAAAAACATTATGGAGGGCACACAGGGAACCACAAGGACCAAAACACAAATAAAGAACTAGCAGGTAGGAACCTGGGCAACAGAAATACAAAAGGAACACAGAAACTCGAACCCCAGAGTTAAGGTGGACTGCCAAGAGACCATCCAAAGCAGGACAGATGTCCAGGCAGGAAGCCCAGTGACTGTCCTGAATGTGGCAGAAGATCAGGGGGTGGCCAGTAATCCATCCAGAACATGGCAAGAGATCTGGCCGGTGGCCAGGAGACCGTCCATCTTCAGGCAAGATTTCTAGTAGCTTGTCCATTCATGGGCAGAAGTGGCGTCCACCTGGACCCTCTTTGACTCAGGCAAAGGTTAGGTGAGGAGACCACCAGGGAGGACACATCAGCAGGTGAGGAGGCCACTGGAGACTGCAGCTGCAGGCAAAGAGACCTCTGGAGAGACAGTGGCTGCAAGCAAACAAGCAATGAGAGCCACAGCAGGTGAATCAGTGATGAAAGCCACAGGTGATGGTGGGTACATCTATTACAGTACATTTACTTAGACCCACATGAAGTGTAATGATTATGGTTTGTTTTCAACAAATTAGATGAGGTATTTTTTTTGTTGCCAAAGATGAATATTGAATAAGCATGGTAGCTGTGTGAGACATTAATTCATAAAACTGTAAATGATCCCTAATTGATTAAAACTGTTTAAATAGCTGGTAAAACATGATGACAAAATATATGAATAGTTATCAAAGTTTCTGTACAGATAAGGGTTTGAAAATAAATACATTGAACACAAAGTGAAGAATGGCCCCAACAAAATCTTTCAAACAACAACCAATAGATATCAATGTGGAGAAAACATCTGAAGAAGAAACACAACATTTTGATGCTCAATGAGATTAACCTGACTAAATAAAGGTTGAATGAATTTATAAATCAACAGATAAAATGTTATTTACATCTACAACTGATTACATATTTTTGTCAATGACTCAGTGTTACAGATATTGAGGTAAAATATGGGGTGGTAGCAAAGAGTCACACCTAATACTGTACTCCAATATTTCTCAGTCGGGTCATCTGGACAGTTATTTTTTATAGAAACGTTTGACACTCCATCCGGAGGGCCTCATCAGTCAGAGGAGTTCCAGCAAACTGTTTCCCCACAAAGCAGTAAACACCTTAAGTGGACCAACCAGTTTGCTGGAGCCAAGATGGTTTCTGGGGGCCGTCCTGTCCCTCGTTGACTCCTCCCAGGCAGGCAGCCACAGCCAAAGTGGTGTTTACTGCTTGATGGGGAAACAGTTTGCTGGAACTCCTCTGACTGATGAGGCCCTCCGGATGGAGCGAGAAACATTTCTATAAAAAAGAAACTGTCCAGATGAACTGACTGATAATTATTGGATTTGGTACCTGGATGATTGAGCATGAACTTTCACACCTAATATTATTTCTAAGAACAATTAGATTATATAGTGTATCTTAAAAATATGATTAACAACAAGATGATATAGGCTACTTGACATCTGGTTCTCTGATTTTTCACATTTTTATAACCTGATAAATAAATAATTAATGGTCAGATTTTCTCTCACTGGTCATTTGGACAGAGACTCGTCATTGGTCTTCTAAAATAAGGCTCTTTGTTAGACATCAGTGTTAACAAATAGAGTATTGCCACAGGAGGGAAACAACTAAACCAAAATCATCAACTGGAATCTACCTCTGATCATGTCTGTCAAAAATGAAGGATCTGTTGTACAAAATGTCAACAAAACTGTCAAACAGGTAACAATGAAAGAAAGAAAATTATGTCATGTCAATTACAAAACAATGAAAACCCCGAGACACAATTAGTACTACTGAGAGTTTATGATGAGGAGAAAAGAGGTCAAACATCAACACATTCATCGTTGTTGATCAGTTCAACATGAAGTAATTCATACATCATGCTTTTGACAAGTTTAATCAACTGTTTATTATTTAGTTTTATTGTCATTTTGATTTACTTTAAAAATATTGTTTGTGTACAAATATACTGTTTATTATAAATTGGGAGAATGCAATAATGGAGGAAGCTTAAAATTATTTAATCCTAGCATTAAAAAAAAAAAAGGATTTTGGAGGTGTCCACCATTCTCCATCCTCGACAGATCCATGTTTCCTTCTGAGTCATCACTGTAAATATATATCAGTTTCTTTTTTCTGACTTGAGTCTCTTGCTTTCAGTTTGTCTGTTCTGGAAATTAGAATATGTTGCAAATATGATAACATTCTTGTTGCTCATATCAAATGATCAATTGGCATCATGGAATTTAAAGAAAAGTTTATGATAAATTTAGCATTAATAAACCTGTTTAATGTAAATTTATAAATAAATGTCTACAGTAAATTGTGTTCACTATATTTAATTACTTACTATTCATTACTGCTTTCCAAACTTTCCCTTTACTTTCCATTCTGTATGATACTTGCCTATCAATCAATGTGATAATGTTGAAGTGAAAGTAGGAAACTGGTCTGTCTTGTGAAACTGGTCTGTCGGGCTGTTTTGGAGAAATATGCATGTGCTCCTTCTGACAGATCTAATATAAACTCCCTGTTTGACAAATTTTTAGAAAACAAAAAAGTAATAATTTCCCTTTTGTTTATTGTCTTTAATAAAATGTTTATAGCCTATTTTCTAATATTAAAAACGGTATTATATTTCAGAAATAATCTATGATTAATTTAAAAACAATCAGAGCAAGTTTTGTTTGATGAATTGCAGATTTAGATTTTAGCTGATTTTCATCTTTAGCACCAGACATTAAATAAATACCAATAATGAAAAAGTAAACATCAACAAAAATGAAACAAAGAAAAACATAAAATATTAATTTCTTAAGCTCTTCCAAAAAACATGAGCTAATTAATCTTTTACGGTAATCTTTTAAGGTGTGAACCAGAAACCAAGTGAATATTCAGAGTACTTCTCTAACAGGAGGACAATTCTACAAAAAAGAACTGGTTAAATGTGTTCCCAAGTGTTCAGCAGATTATTTTCTGTCATTAAATCATCAATTTAATTACCAGTAGATAAAATCCAGACTTGAAACAGACTTGTTCTATTCTTGACGCAACAAAACCAGGAAGTTATATTTGGAGCTACTATATCGACAAGTTATAATGGATAAACAAACCAAACATCATTATGCAAATATGTGGGTGTGACTAGTCTAGTGACCTGGATCCACCTCATGAACTTTGTGCTACAGAGCAGCAGAAGAAGTTTCTACTGAGGAGACTGTGGTCATTTAAAGAGTAAAGAGATATTCACTTACAATATAAGGGGTGGGGTGGGGGCTGCTTCAGTGTAGTAGGGTTTCTCTGTGGAGCATTTTAGTTTTCTATAAAATTTATCACAAACAACCATTAAAGTGGACAAAAATCTCACTAGATCATGTTTGTACTAAATGAGGAAAACTTTTTTTGTTGAAATTAACATAAAACAACAATTAGATTTGATTTAAATTTATAATTTTGTGTCATATGTTGGAACTACTGTACATTAAAATGCAGTATTTAAAGTAAACAACTATTTACTTTACAAAAGCAGATGCTTTGGTTTAAACAACCTACTGTATGCATCAAGTGCAAGTATGATATTTTATCCAATAGTTTTTATCTTTTGATATTATTACTTTTTCTTATATTTTGTAAACATTTCATTTCATCCAGACACATGACCCATGATTTATCTTTTATCCATATCTTCATAAATAACATAAAAAAATGAACATTTCTAATAATGATATCACCAATCTCTGTATTTTATTGTGAAGTTCAAATCAAGTCTGACAACTTCACATCCAGTCAGATCACTTTGGATCCAAGCCTGGATCATGAATCACTGCTGTGTTTACCTTCACATACTGATAAAGCATGGCTCAAAGACCACAGCAACAAAGGAGCAGCCTGCAGGAACAGATTCAAATGATTTAATTTCAGCTAAACCTAAATTAATGTAAGTAAATAAATATGGAGGTAGTGTTTACATGAACTCTACTGGAGATTCTGGCCAGCTGTCTTCAGTTGTCATTTAGCTCCCACTCACCTGTGGAACATGAAACACACAGAACAGCCCTCAATCCCATGTTCACAGAGAACCCCCCACCCATCTCACAGTGTGCCCCAAGAAACATGGATGAACGCCTTCTCCAAGACCACAAAGCCCATGTAGACTGGGGTAACGTAACATCCATCCATCTATCCATCCATCAATCATCCATCCATCCATCCATTGATCTATCCATACATTATCTTTTACCCGCTTCTTCATTTTAAGGTTGCGGGGGTCACTGGTGTCCATGCCCATCTATCACTGTGCAAGAAGCAAGGTACACCCTGGACAAGTATCCAGTCCATTACAGGGACACATAGAGACAAACGAGACAAACAACCATTCACTCTCTTACTCACACCTAGAGACAATTTAGGTCTGTGGGAGGAAACCGGAGAACCCGGAGAAAATGCACAAATGCACGGAGAAAACATGCAAACTCCACCCAGAAAGGACCCCGGACCGGGATTTGAACCAGTGTAATCCTGCTCACTGAGAGGCAGCAGCTCCATCAACTGCACCACCGTCCTGCCATGCTGATTGTTTTGGTCAATCTGATTCAGACAACAATAAAATCAGTAAGGAAGAACTTATCTAATGTTAAAAAAAAAACTACATTGTAGTTGGTTAGGAACTCTAGAAGGATTTTTATTTTCCTTCAGGAGGCCTCAAACATGAGATTTTTAGTTAAATTAAACAAAAGAACAATGATTTTAAAAGGGTCTCAAAGGGATGGGGAAAGAATGATTGATTAAATAAAATAAAAATAAAAACTACACATAGCAATCATTTTTGATGACTGATTTTATTGACCTTTTTTTACATTTAACAATAATTTGTTTTTACACATGAGAATATGTTCCTTGTGAAAAAAACACAACATAGTTTAAAGAAGCAAAATGTTAGCATAAATAGATGAATAAATTATTGATGTAGCACTTTTTCTGTCTAGATTCTATAACATTTTGCAATATTATCAATCACATGTTCACACAGCATAAACATATATATATTTGTACAGTTTTTGCTCTCATTCACCCCCACAAATACACAATTTAAAATATTACAGCCAACATTTCTTGTTTTTTTTTGGTTTGTTTTTTACTTGCTTGAATAGTGTAAAATATAGACAAAAATACCTATTTTATACATCAGAACATGTAAAAATACTGAAAATGTTTCAACTGCAATCTTTGTAAAACAGATGACATGAACATGAAACACAGACTGATTATTCAGCAATAAGATCATTTTGACTTGAATCCTGTTTTTACAATGATGTTTGTCACTTTGTCCATGGTAACTTTTTGTGTTTGTTCATTGAAGTTGTGAGAGAAGAGCGCTGCAGTCGTCCAGTGTGTCCAGCTCGTCCACTGCTTCAATCAGACGTTCAACCTTCTCTGGTGGAAGCACCACGCCTGCATTGTTTCTGAACTTCTTCCTCAGGCTCTCATTGGTCAGTGGGTTGCGCCAGTGACCATAGAAGGTGTCACAGCGCCCCTTTAGAATGTCTCCTCCAGCTAGAGTGACCTGGACTTCACCGTACATACGGTTGAAGTTAGCAGGGTTGTCCTGAGGATGCTCCAGGCGGACGCGGCTCAGCAGGGCGTGCAGCTCGGGGCGCCTCATGGCAGCTGGGCTGAAGGACTGAACGGTCACCTCACCGTCCAGGAGAGCACTACAGGCGTTAAACTGGAAGGAGTGGCGTGCCTCGTGCTCCGACTCTGGAAAAGGCCTGTTGATGTATTTAGACAGAGGGACTCTGAGCAGGATGTCCTGGACCTGATCAGGGGAGACCTTTCCTGGATCTACTCCAACAAGAAGCTTGTGGACCGAGGCTGCAGCATCTGCCACCCAGTGCATCCCCAGATGGGCAGGGAAGCGCTTAAAACCCATGTCCTGCTCCTCTAGGAGGAACACATGACCATCATCACTGGTCAGTTTTAAAGCTTGTGGGACATAATCTTCATAAAATGCATTAAAGCCCGCCACTCCTGCTACAGCATCCAAGACCAGAGGACTGGCCTCTAGGCCTCGGGAGGCCAGCAGAGCAGCTTCCAGCCCCAAACGGGAAGCGTTGCCAATATGAAGGGGTTTGGACTGAGTGGCAGCGTTCGCCATCGGAGCTCCAGCTAGAGAAGCAGCTATAGCCAGGGCATGACTGCACTGAGACGGATCCAAGGACAAGAGGCGAGCACAAGCTGCTGCACTTCCCATAGGACCCACCACCGTGGGGGGGTGGAACTCCAGTAGTATTAACATGTGTTTACCCAAAGTTACTGGTCTCCCATCTATTTCCGGCCCTTTGTTAATGTTTTCCCATTACTCCTCTTGGAATCCCAAACCTTTTCTGCACGCTGTGCCAATATTTTAATCTTCTCTGTTCTTTGTTTAACCTGATCAATACAGGTGATGACATATGCTATGAATAAAATGACAATTTCTAAATACAAAGTGATGTTTTCCTTTGTTTGCTGTTTGGTTTATTGTGAGACTTGATTCTCTGTCTGGCCTGCTTCTCTTTCGTCCTTGAACACTCCTAGCTGCTTCAGTGTAACTTATATTTGTATCATTTTAATTTGTTGGATTTTTTACAACCCTCTTTCTCACCTCACAATTCCCAGAGTTAACTCTCCCTACGTTCTTCTATTCTGTGTTCTTCTCCATATTTTGGACACCTCTGCTTGCCTTTGCTCACCACCACCATGTGTCCATATCTGACATTTGCATCTGGCATTTGCACCACCATCTTGGGCCTCAGCACCAACAATGATGAGTGTGCCTACAGAGATGAGGTGAAGTCACTGACCAGCTGGTGTCAGGAAAATAACCTCTCTCTATATGTCA
>JBBPBX010018869.1:25195-45102 GCA_038048925.1 Garcialebias charrua
AACCACTGAGCTGTCGTGCTGCTGTGTTAGCATGATTTAATGTCCTATTCTTGTTTAAAAAGGAAGGTAGATTATTTGTGATATTGGCTAATTATTTAAATACTTACTGCTACTCCATTGACAAAAGCTGCCAGTGTTGGTGAGAGCCTGGTGTCTCTGCGTCCGTACACAGAACTGATGTGATCAGGGCCATACATGAGCTGAAATTAAAGATACAATAACTTAAATCTTAAAAAAGATCATGAGATTTTCAGGAAAACAAAACAATTTATTACCACTACCGTATATCAGCTTATTGTTCTATGTATCTTCTTTAAAGACATCATTATTACATTTAATACACTGGGATTGTGGAAGAGACTTGTAAAGAAATGGAAATGTGGCTTGAGCCTGATTCAGTTCCTGATGTACAGTAAATCTGTACATGTCATATTGTCCTTATACTGATGAATATCTCAAGAACAATTTAATTTGTGGCCTACACTATATGAACAAAGTCAATTTTAACTATTTTCTGTTTTGGACTAAGCATAAGCATTATGAAGAAAATTGCTGCATTTGTTTTCTTGTTTTTTATTATTTCCACTAAACAATGGTACTGTGTAATCTGAATTAGTTTTAAAACAGCCTAAGCTATATTAATATATTTGGTAAATGATAATATTTTTCACTGTCTCACCTGGCAGTACTGAAGTGCCAATTCAAACACTTCGGATGTGCTGCCAATCAAACCAACTCCAATGCTGTCTAACACCATCCTTTTACTGCGGTGGACAACGACAGAAGACAAGTGCTGGGGCTTCACCCCACTGATGAACTTCCCAAAGCTTGCAGTGACTGTGTCCTCCGGGGCTGGCTGCGTCAAGACTGCTAAATAAAAAGAGCAGAGGACAAATAATTGAGATGAGTTTTATCTGTAGTTTAACTGAATAAAATGACAAAAGATGTGTTTAAAGGGGACCTCAGATGTATTTTTTAAATTTTTATGGTATTTCTGTGGGATATCCAGACCCTATTCCTTCAATTTAATGCACAAAATAATTATTAGATAATCAATTATACCCTTTTTAATTCTGCCATTTTTAACTTTCGTTTTGAACGACCGGTTTCTTGAAGTCCACGCCCTTCAACGATCTGTTCACGCCCTCTGTAACAGCCAGTATCTGTAATGTGTTGTTGTTTTAAAATTAGCTCTTTTTTTATTACTCATTTGACTTACTGTTAGTGTTAGCTTAAGATAACTTACCGAAACCCGTCTGAGCGCGCCGCAGTTTGCTGCTCCTTTTAGCATTAGACCACCCGAATCCGAAGCTAATGTTAGCTTGTTCCTCTTCCGGTTTTCGCCAGCTCCGCTCGTTGCACGCGATGAGATTTTGGGAGTTATCGCTGTTCCAGTGAAGACAACACAAAGTTCACCAAGTGTCTCCCGTAAATTAATCTGTAAGGAGAAGGTCCTCTTGCTGCGAGCCTGCTGCGAGGCTGCTGCAAGGCTGTACAGTTGAAGCTCCGCTCCATCGCGCCGGAAGAGGGTCCCGTCGAACCCGGTCCTTCCGCCTGTGGTCCGCTCGTTTAATTTTTGCCGGCTGCGCGTTGGCAGCGATCGCAAATACACTAAAAATTGAACTAAAACATAAAAATAACAATTATACTTTATTTATAAAGCCATTTAAAAAAACACAGCTGCAACAAAGTGCTGTACACATGAAATTAAGAACATATAAACAAAAGATGAGATGAAATCATGAAAAACAACAGTCATGTGTTTAATACAGAAGTGGGTTGAGCCTAACCAGGGGTTGCTAGGTGAGGGGCTGGACTCAGGTTTGATCTGATTGGCTGGCGGCTTGTGACGTCAATAAATGCAGGAAGTGTGAATCCTGGTGTATTTATCAAAAATAAATAAATCTACTTAGAGTAAATAAACCACTGGGTGCATTTTTTTGGCACAAGGACTGTTTTTTTATGAAGTAAATACCCAAAGTTTAGTAAAAAAACATTAAAAAGTGAATTTTGCATGTGTGGTCCCCTTTAACAAAATTTATGAAGTAAAAAATATTTGATTTGGTGTGTAGCTTGGACAAAAAGTCAAATGTGTAATGTGTGTAATGTGACTTTAAACAAGTTGACAAAACAAAGTCAAGCTGACCTGAAGGTGAGAGAGAGGAAAAATAATTTATAAGAACTTACCTTCTACAGCAGAATTATGAATTCTCCTGACAGCCACGATTGATTTAAGAGATTTCTGTGGAGGAAATTATGATGAATTTATAATGTATGTAAAACATACATTTTGAAACATCCCAGTAAGGATCTGTTTTACGATTAAACATTTTGGAGACATTAGCCTGGGCATTCAGGATAGTCTAGTTCTGCTCTGCATTTTCTGAAATGTATTGGATCTGATTAAAATTTTTAACAGTAAAAGATAGATTTTTAAAAAATACAATACGTTTTTTTCACATTTAAAGGGCAATCTTTGTCATAAGAACAAAAGCATAGCCATTCAAATTTAAAGGAAATCAAAATTTGTCACTAGCATATAGTTAAACTTTTTGATATATTTCCAGGTTCTTTTTCTCCGTATTTTCCTCCAGCTGCTAAAACTTAAAATGACAAAGTAGAATACAAAGTTTTCAATCTACTTTTTATTTATTTTTTATAACAGTCTAAAATCCCAGCCTTGACAAAGCATGGCATGTCTTGTAATAGTTTTGTTCTTTAATTACTTCAAAACTTTGCAAACTTCAAATGAAAATTAAACATTTCAGGGCTGGGCTTAGTCCAGAGTGTTTCAAACAGCTTAACAACACCTCTGGCTGTTTTTGTGACGTAAAAAGTCTGAGTGTCTCAGAGAACAATGACATTGTTGTAACAAAAGTCTGTGTACAGCTGAAGAGAGTAGAGAGGTTTTCCACTAACATGTGCTTCACCATGTTTAATAAAAGTTCAGTTTATTTAAAAAATAATAAGAAAAAACTCTAAATGTACTTTTGTTTTATAATCAATTCAGAAAGATGTTTAA
Source organism: Garcialebias charrua (assembly GCA_038048925.1). Classification (NCBI taxonomy): domain Eukaryota; kingdom Metazoa; phylum Chordata; class Actinopteri; order Cyprinodontiformes; family Rivulidae; genus Garcialebias; species Garcialebias charrua. The sequence goes on from JBBPBX010018869.1 coordinate 28,218, forward strand.
AAACTAGAATTTAGGTCATGTAAGATAATTATCAGGAAGTTCAATTTACAAACATAAGACAGAACAATGTATTTACATGTAAATAGAATGATTTTTACCTGGAGCTTAAACATGATGTCTTGTGTTCCTTCTCTTGCTTCTCTCTCTTCAGTGTCTCTCTTCTCTCTGTTGTCTCTCAGTGGAGTTTCTGAATGATGCTGCTTTGAGATCCAGAGGGTGAGGACCTTAAATAGCCCAGGTGATGTTACCTGGCCTGTCAGGAACAAGGAAGGAAGTGTTAAGAAACACATGTTTGAAATGTCCATGTTATTCATCATACAAACATCACAGTGATGTAATATGATCCGGTGATGCTGGTTAGTTCAGTTTTTAAATAACCTCCTCTTCTCTATATAACCAAGTCTTTTCTTCAGGGTAAACCAGCATCCTTCCTTCGAAGCAACTCACCACTTCATCTTTTGAGCATCTTCATCAAGTAAGGCTTTATTTTTAAATTGTTATATTTTAACACAGGTTTTTAAAAAAACTTTTTGCATTTGAGTCTGCAAGAAAAATTTTATCATTGAAAATTAAACTTAAAGTTTCATACCTACACTGTAATTATTGGTGTTTTAAACAATTGTGAGACTTGTAGGAAAGTCATTTTTGTTCAAGTTTTGCATTTTTTTTATACTAAGAAATATAATGTTAATATTTTAAATTAAAATAATTTATTGTTTTGGTGACTGCTTGAGATTTGATTGTAAACTAATGAGTCAACTAACTACTTAAAGACAGTTGAATTAGTAAATTAGTTGTATTTTCCTCTTGCAGTAATTTAATTTTTCTCTCATGAAAAGAGGAAACTTTTTAGACTTGTAGAACTATTGGGGTTGTAAATTTTATACTGAAATAACTTGAAATTATTAATCTTAAATAATGTGTTTATTAAAACCTTTTCTAAAACAGCACACTTTCTTACATTTGTTGAAAGTCAAAATGTTCAATCAAAATATGTTTTTTCTCTTCAGTGTCAATTATTTTTTACATTTTTGATTACTTTATGTTTTTGGGGTTTATAAATGGCTTGATAAATAAAAAACTGAACTTTTTTTATGTATTGTGACATTATAGCCCAACAGAGAAAAGCCAGTGATTTTTATATTCTCTGCAATATCTTTCATCAGAACTGTGTATCAACAAAAAAGCAACTACAAAAGCATCATGGCAGCTTCAGATGAGTTTCCTGTCAGTTTCTATGGAGAACCTGGAGTGTTGGGCTTGTTATCAAATGGGATCAGTGCATTCCTTGTTCTTCTACCAAACTTCAACACAGCTCGAACTGGCAATCAACCAGCTGGAGTGGAAATCATACTGGCAGGTAAAACATGACATCAACTAAAGCATATACCTGTAAAACATTTAAAAAAGGTCATACACCAGTTTACAATGGTGTTCATCTCATCCTGACTGGTGGAATATGTTAACTGGTGGCTGGACTGATTTATTTTCATAAATACGATCACCTGAGTGTCTCTGCCTTGAGACCTCCTTGTTTAATGTTCTCCTGCTCGGGACTCCCAACTCAACAAAAACCCAGAGCTCAGGTCAAGAGAACAAGAACTCAAAATACACAGAGCCCATGGCCTTAGGTTTCTTCTGTGACTCCATTCATCTTTGCTTTCTACAGCTTTGGGTACATGGAATCATTTGGTTTAGGAGTTGCATGAACATCAATCATCTCAGTTGTCTAGTTCCTCTCCACCTACTTTGCCCATTTGCACCAAGATTGTCATCACACAATAAAGTTTGTATTTCATTCCACATATTAGCTGATCACAGCTTGGGATGAGTTTGTGGCATCTGCTCTATAACACCTAATGACAAATAAGTTCTTTCTTCTCGCCTGTGGAACTCCCTCCCTGATGACCTGAGAGCTCCACAGTCACTGGTTGACTTTAAAAGCGGCATTAAGACTTTTCTTTTTAAGCAAGCCTATTCTGCTTTCACATGATTTTATCTTTGATCTTAGCTGATATCTTTATTGATTTTACTTGATTTTATCACTTGTTTTATTTTATTTATTTTTTAAGCAAGCCTAAATCTACATGATTTTATCTTTGATCTTAGTCGATATTATTGTTGATTTTATTTGATTTTATCACTTGTTTTATTTTTTATCTTTACCTTGTTACACATTGTAGCACTTTGAGATTTTTATTAATGAAAAGTGCATTACAAATTGAATTCATTATTATTATTATTATTATTAATTCTAGAAGTTTGTGTCCATTAAACAGAAGATGCATAACATTATGTGTCCATCTTTTGCAGTGGCCATGCTTGTTCTGGTTTCAGTCACTTGTATATCTGGAACTTTGTCTTCACTGCTGAAATGCATCTTCTCACAGAAAATGCTACGAGTGGACCTTCCAATCCTAAAGGTAACAAATAAAACAACTAAAGTATTTTGTCTTTTTAATTCAAACTAATGTGTAGTTTAATTAAATTAGTTTTTCTTTTTTGTCTAATTTTTGACTTATTTTAGAAAAATGTTAAGCAGGAAACATCTGAAGAGCCACCCTGTCCAGTGGCCAGCTCCCGTCTCACCAGTGGTCTCCACAAGATTGCTGGACAACTCAAAGAGGGGGGAGTATGTGGTATTCCCACAGATACTGTGTATGCTTTGGCTGCTTCCTGCAAGAATCCCCAGGCAATAGAGAAAATCTACAACATTAAAGTAAGAAAGATAAACATGGTTTCAGTCAAATAAATTTGTAAATTCCTCTTTATATATATTTAATGTAACAGTCATTGTCTTCTTAAATGTGTTCATCTCCAGGACAGACCAGCAGAGAAGCCTATATGCATTTGCATTTCCAGTGTGGAACAGCTGGTAGCAGCCAAGCCTCCTTTCAGCCCTCTGCTGTGGGAGTTTATGAGGAACGTGTATCCAGGAGGCATCAGCTGCATCGTCAGCAAAGGAGACTGGCTCTTCCAACTTGGTAAGGGTTCTACCAAGACTCTTGTTGAACTTCCAAAACTTGCCACCTAAAATAAGGAGTAATCTACAAGAAGTGTAAAGAACTAGTAACAAAGGTCCTCACAGTATTCACCTCCATTTTTATTCCTGTCTTGTGCAGGTGTTGGACCAGCGATTGACCGTGTTGGTACCAGAGACAGCATCATGATCCGTGTCCCTGACCACACGGTGACTTGTCACTTATGTGACATCACAGGACCTCTTGCGATCACATCGGCCAATCCCAGTGGAGAATCAGACAGTACCCACCACAGCATGGTCATCAAGTAAGAGTCTGTTGTTCAAGGAGGCAGTGGAAGGATTTACTTTGGGTTTCTAAGAAGATCAAAGTTTTAACTTCTTCTCACAGAAAATGCTTCCTTAGTAGTTTAAGTTTTCTTCAAAATATTTTATAGGTATTCATGAAGTATGTAGTTTAAATTATTTTTGGTGAGATCAAGCTTTGTGATCCACTTTTAAGCCCTTTGTGTACAACTTTTGTTTTCCTGTTTGCAACTCAAAGTTTAAACTGTCTATAAATTGTGTTTTACTACAGCCGTCTGGGCCACAAGATCCAAGGAGTTCTGTGTGATGGAGACTCAAATGAAAGTGTTGCTTCAACTGTGGTCAACTGCCTGAAGATAGATGAAGGTAAAACTTTAAAAAGTCTGATGAGTTTTTTCTTTTCAATATGTTTATCTCTTATCCGTTTTTCCCATTAAAAATAATATTTTTATTTATTTTCACAGGGACCATTACCATCATCAGGGAAGGTTGTGTTCCTGCTGCAAAAGTTCACCAGATCTTTGACAGAGTTAAAAGCACTATGCTGTGATTTTTATGACTTGTTCCCTGAAAGGGTTCTGAGTAAATGTTCAGGTTAAGTTATTTATTTATTTATTATTTCATCTTGTAAACTTTAAGTTATTTACTGTAAAGTCGTGTTTGGCTCTTTTTGCTGATGTTTTATGGTTGTCAAGAGTATTTGTGATATTTTAAGTTTGTTTATGATATATATGTGTAAAAAATAAAGAAAAAAAAAGAAAAAAAATGTTTCTGATTACTGGGTTTTCATTATATATATTCATCAATAAATATGAGCAAATAAGTTATTTATGTTTATCTTGAGTGAGAAAATAATGTAACATCACACTTCTGTTCTTTCTGAGATTAAAATATTTTGACAGATTTTAATTAGAACAAATGTTTTTGTATCTGCACTAACTTATATTTACAGTACATTTTAAATTATGAATGAAGTGTCATAAAAAGAAAATGATGGATTAAAGATGATCATCAAAGTTCTGTTTTCTTTTGACATGAATCAAATTAAAAATAAAACTGTACTGATGGTGCTTTCAGTTGCTGCTTTGGGCGGAATAAAATATACATAATTAAATTTTAGGCACAGTCTTGTCTGCAATATTTTTGACGTTATTATGTGAATGAACCTTGAATTTTTTTTAAGGAATTTTAACAAATTTATGAAAGATAGATGTCCTTTCCTGGTATCTCTTTATTATAAAGTATTTTTTTTATTTTTTTATTTTTTTTCTTCTTTTGGCTTCTCCCTTCGTCATGGGGTCGCCACAGTGAACTAAGTCACACGGAGACTTGGCAATTGTTTATACCCCTGATGCCCTTCCTGACACAACCACTGAGCCACCACAGCTCTCTGTGTGGAGCAGAGAGCCTCCATCCAAGGTGCTCGGGGAAGCAGATGGTGGGGGTTAATGGTCTTGCCAGAGTGGGGCAAATGAGGGTGGAGACAGGTGTGACTGCTTCAATTATCCTACCCACATTTTTTGATGTTGTCAATACTTGAACTGGTGATGTTCTGATCACAATCTCACCTTCTTTAACCTCTGCACCATTCTTTATTATAAAGTATAAAAATATACAAATAGAGAATAGTAGCCACAGGAAAAGACAGCAGTGTTGTGTTCACAATCATCAGTTTAAAACCACATCACAGAGAACAGGAGTGTCGTTCAATAACACATTAAATGTGGAAATAACTTTAATGTTTTATTGGTGCCAACTAAAGACACAATCAGACAAACAGAAAAAAGTGAATGTCTCATGTTCATGTTCAGTATAAAAGGTCACAATGTCAAGTATGTTTAATCAAGGTGAAGCTGAAGAAAAGTTTATAAAGTGAGGCTAAACCTTGCTGGCATGTATCTTCTGACCAGTTTGAACAGAGAAAAACAACTCTTGAGGATGATCCAAAGTTGCATTTTGAACATTATCTGTTTGTAAACAGGTGGTCCGTTATTATTTCATTGTGATTCTGTTTAAGGATGAAAAAAAGAGTTTTAATTAGAGAAGCCAGAAAAAATGAAATCAAACTAGAGTTTTAGCTTTTTTTGGTCAAATTTTGACAGTTTTGTCACACAACATGACAAGATCAAGTGTTTAATCCTGTTAGTGCTCAGAAAATGTCTTTGGAATCACTCACAGCTACTACCACATCAAATTTTAGCTCAGCATCTGGACAAGCCTTAAAACCATTTTTTGTTGATTAGTTGTAGCAGCCATTTTGAACTGTGTTGACTTCAAAAGTGAATCAGTTGTACATCCAGTAATTACTTTATGAGACATTCATTAAAATCTGTCCGGTGGTTTATTAGATATTTTGCTAACAAAGACATTGAAATTTAATATTTAATGACAAAGTTTTAAAACAGTTTTAACACTGTTGGTTAGTGTTGAGGGAATGACTCTCAGCTACTGACTCAACAAATTTTGAATCAATATTTGTAAAATTGATCAAGTCTTAGTCATTTTTATGTTCGTTAAAGTCACTTAGCTGTGACGGCTGTCTTGAAAGAAGTTGACTCAGAGTTAATCTGTTTTTAATCAGTTAATCAATTTCTGTGAATTTACAAAAAAAAAATAGATAATTTTCTAAATAGACATATGTTTATGAGTTTTTACCAGACGCTCCAGTTTTCCATCACAGTACAACAACTTTCACATCAACTTCATTGAAGATCTTTAGGTGTTAATGTGTTCATGTATGAAATCGCACCTCTGTACATCTCAGAACTTTTGAAAGTCCATCAGCCCAGCAGAGCTTTACGATCTGCCAGTCAACACCTGCTGGAGGTGCCTCGCTCAAGGTACAAACAATGGGGAGACCGGTCCTTTTCTGTTGCCGGCCCAAAAGCCTGGAACAGTCTCCCCCTTGAGCTGCGTGCCACCTCTGATCTGACTCTGTTCAAAACCAGACTGAAGACCCACTTGTTCAAAAAAGCTTTCAGTGTGTAACTTTTATTATTTTTGGTATTTTAGTATGTAGCATTTTTATTTCCATTGCCTCCTTTTATTGCTGTTGCTTTTATTCTATTTTCACTGATTTATTGTACCGGTTTTTATAATTTCTGTCCTGTTAAGCACCTTGGTCAATGCAAGGCATTGTAGGAAGGCGCTATACAAATAAAGTTTATTATTATATTATTATGTAGGGCTGTGAGTTTCTGTGGTGACAGTAAGGAACTGATCATCAATCCAGGATGTGACGTGACGTTTGACTACTGACTGCTGGAAAAACTTCTGCAACACTGAACAGGTTTAAACATTTACAAAAGATGAGTGAGAGAGATGTTATCTATTGTAAATCAGTGCTGTTGGGGTTTTCCTTACATTTCACGTCATCCATGCTTTAAACCTACACAGCACAGATGATGTAAGACATTTTTCAAAAAACAATCAATGATACAAACCTTTAACTTAACTGAAACTATCCTTCATGCAGGCTGAACAATTGGCCTAGAGGAAAGAACTTTACGTCTTTGTTCATAAGGAAGTACTTAAACTGACGTCACATACTGAAGATATTTCCCTTTTTTCTGTATACTTAAAAAGTTAAAAAAGAAAACATCTAAAACATGTTCAACTTTAATATTTTACTTTAAATTACCGTACATTCTTTCAAAAGATCACTACAAAATAAAATAGAATAAAAAATACCAAACATGAACTCTGACTATCATCCAGTTTGTAAAAAAAACACTGCATAAGATTAAATAAAATGCATTGTATATTTTCTAAAGTTATGAAGATATTGTCTCCTCTCACTGAACTTTAAATGAAAATAAATGCAAATATAAAAAAATAAAGAACTTGTATGGGTTTAAAAAAAGGTTACTCTAATGCCATACCAGGCTGCTAGTGATGATAATAAAGTTTATTATAAATAAGCAACACAAGATGCTGACGGGTCAGCTAACTTACTTTAGGGAGAACATGGAGGGAGACAGATCCCAACATCTATAGGAAGAACAATCCATAGAAAATTACAAAACACAATATTAATAGGATATTAGTAGCCTGGTTTAAACCAGACCCTTTGTCCTTCACTTCGCTTTGGACTAGGGTCTGGCATCTCTGCCATAGACAACGATTTCTCCTGGAGATTTTTGAATGGACCAATCAGAGAACAGGAGGCAGAGTTTTGTTAGTTTAGTCTGGTGAGGTCCAGGCTATTCAGATAAATTGCTCAGAAACCACTCGGTGGATATTTTTTCTGCCACCAGTGTGTAATTATATGTCTTTAATTTACTGACTGTTGGCCTAGATGAAACATTTGAGATAAAATTCGATTTTTTATCATTTATTTTCGTAGCGCACCCGAGGCTGTTTGGAAAATATCAAACCGAAACTATTTAAATCCAGCAGATTTGACCATTTCGTGAATTGATTTAGGAACTGTTAAGCTCAGGAACACTTCTGATATAACGTCAGCTATGAAATATATTTTTTCTCAGCAGAGAAATAATAGTTTTTTACCTTGTTTTGATGAAAATTCGTTCGTGGCGGCAGCCATTTTGAATGACGACGTCAGTCGACATCGTTCAAAACTCCGCCTTCTGCTCTCTGATTGCTCAGGAACACTTCTGATATAACGTCAGCTATGAAATATATTTTTTCTCAGCAGAGAAATAATAGTTTTTTACCTTGTTTTATTGAAAATTCCTTCGTGGCGGCAGCCATTTTGAATGACGACGTCAGTCGACGTCGTTCAAAACTCCGCCTTCTGCTCTCTGATTGGTCCGGTCAAAAATCGGCCGGAGAAATCCTTGCCTATGGGAGGAATCCCAGACTGTGCAGTGAAGGGAAATGAGAATTGAGCGGAGCTGTGCAGGAAGGCGAGGGCCAGGCTAGGATATTAGTAATAAATAGAGAAACTAATGAGGATGAACAACAATCACCTGTGGTGATTGGGATTGGACACAAGTGAAACAGAAGATGAACACCAGGAGGAGGAACACTGAGGGGTGAATGAAACAGGAGGAAACAGACAAGACAGGACAAAAACTCAGAAACCCCACAGTACCCCTCACTCAAGGGAATGGCCCCTGAAAAACCCAAGTAGAGATCTACATCTAACTTGGGTGGGTGAAGTAAAAAACATTATGGAGGGCACACAGGGAAACACAAGGACCAAAACACGAATAAAGAACTAGCAGGTAGGAACCTGGGCAACATAAATACAAAAGGAACACAGAAACTCAAACCCCAGAGTTAAGGTGGACGGCCACGTGACCATCCAAAGCAGGACAGATGCCCAGGCAGGCAGCCCAGTGACTGTCCTGAATGTGGCAGAAGATCAGGGGGTGGCCAGTAATCCATCCAGAACATGGCAAGAGATCTGGCCGGTGGCCAGGAGACCATCCATCTTCAGGCAAGAGTTCTAGTAGATTGTCCATTCATGGGCAGAAGTGGCGTCCACCTGAACCCTCTTTGACTCAGGCAAAGGTTAGGTGAGGAGACCACCAGGGAGGACACATCAGCAGGTGAGGAGGCCACTGGAGACTGCAGCTGCAGGCAAAGAGACCTCTGGAGAGACAGTGGCTGCAAGCAAACAAGCAATGAGAGCCACAGCAGGTGAATCAGTGATGAAAGCCACAGGTGATGGTGGGTACATCTATTACAGTACATTTACTTAGACCCACATGAAGTGTAATGATTATGGTTTGTTTTCAACAAATTAGATGAGTTAACAGAATATTGAATAAGCATAATAGCTGTGTGAGCAAGAATTTATAAAATTGTAAATGATCCCGGAAGTATCATTCTCACCACAGAAACTCACAACCCTACATAATAATATAATAAACGGTTGAAATAGCTGGTAAAATATGATGACAAATTTATGAATAGTTATCAAAGTTTCTGTACAGATATGGTTTTGAAAATAAATACATTGGACACCAAGGGAAGAATGGCCCCAACACAATCTTGCAAACAACAACCAATAGATATCAATGTGGAGAAAAACTCTGAAGAAGAAACACTTTTATAAATCAACAGATACACTTTTATGTACATCTACAACTTATTACATATTTTTGTCTATGACTCAGTGTTACAGATATTGAGGTAAAATATGGGGTGGTAGTAGCAAAGAGTCACACCTAATACTCCAAAAATTCTCAGTCGGGTAATCTGGACAGTTTCTTTTTTATAGAAACGTTTCACACTCCATCCGGAGAGCCTCATCAGTCAGAGTAGTTCCAGTAAACTGTTTCCCCACCAAGCAGTAAACACCTTAAGTGGACCAACCAGTTTGCTTGAACCAAGATGGTTTCTGGGGGCCGTCCTGTCCCTCGTCGACTCCTTCCAGGCAGGCAGCCAGAGCGAATGTGGTGTTTACTGCTTGATGGGGAAACAGTTTACTGGAACTCCTCTGACTGATGAGGCCCTCCGGATGGAGGGTGAAACATTTCTATAAAAAATAAACTGTCCAGATGACCCAACTGAGAATTATTGGATTTGGTACCTGGATGATTGAACATGAACTTTCACACCTAATATTATTTCTAAGAACAATTAGATTATATAGTGTTTCTTAAAAATATGATTAACAACAAGATGATATAGGCTACTTGACATCTGGTTCTCTGATTTTTCACATTTTTATACCCTTGTAGCAATACAGCACTCTCATGTCCGTTATGGGATTCAAGCCTCTTCACATCTCTCTGAAACTCTGAGTGTTACACTTTTCTTGAACTCTGAAGGAGACAAGTGGACACTATTTTGTTTCAATTATTTTGAATTAATCATCATCATCATCATCAACTTTATTTGTAAAGCGCTTTAACACAGCCACAGCTGAAACAAAGCGCTGACCACCAAACTAATACACAGTGAACTAAAATTTCACTTTAAAATACAATAAAACGACAAGATAAACAGATAAAATCAATAAACATGAAGTAAAATCAAGTCTCAGTTGGGTTGAAGGCCAATGAGTATAGATGCGTTTTTAAACGTGTTTTAAAAATGGACAGTGAGGGAGCTTGTCGAATGTGTAAAGGCACACCAATCAATCAGAAAGAACTTTCTTTTAATGTGTGTTAATTCAGAATTGATCAACAGTATACGTTTGCCATTTAATGATGATCTGTTACTTGCATGAGTTTGACCCTTCTGCTGGTTTATTTTTCAGTACAGTAGGCTTTGAATCTAAGGCACAAGTTCAGGGTAAACTTTTAACTTGCAGCTTCTTTTGTGTTGTCTGTTAAGGGCGGCCGTGGCGTAGTGGTAATGGCAGTCGTCCCCCGATCGGAAGGTTGGAGGTTCGAATCCCGTTCCCCACACCATGTGTCATTGTGTCCCTGGGCAAGACACTTAACCCAGAGTTGCTCCCGGTAGGACTGGAAGGCGCCTTGCATGGCAGTCGCCGCTACCGGTGTATGAATGTGTGTATGAATGGGTGGATGGTTGGTATTGTAAAGTGCTTTGGGGCTCCTCACAGGGGGTTGGAAAGTGCTATATAAATAAGCTCCATTTACCATTTACCATTTAAGTAGCCATAATATTCTTTGTGCTCACAAGCAGCCATCTGGCCGATTCTATAAACAAGTTTTCCTACTGTCCTTCAGAGATCTTCTCCGACTGTGGGAGCTGAAACTCATTTGTTTATTTTGTTAAACCAGCCAGTAGCCATTCAGGAGGTGGGCAGACTCCGCCCTCCATATAAAGTCTTGCTTCCGTTTTGACTTTAGTGCAAAGAGGGACCACTAACTCAACAACTGGTTTTCTCCTCTGGAAAAGCTGGAAACGTGGTGGTCATTTGTCAATTAGACCTACGTTTCTCAGCCGAGTTACAGTAAAGCGTTACTGTGCCTCATTCACTCATTTCTGAAATAATTTGTTTTCTGGGAGTTTTATTTTGAAAGCTCAGTAAGGAGCTGGCCTTGTTTTCTATCGAGAGAGGCGAGTTTCCTCGTATCGTGGAATCAGCATCACACACGCTGAAGTTTCAACTGGACGGCTGTTGGACAAAACAATCCATTGAGTGTGTCCAGATACTTCTCAACTCTTATCTACAGAGACGAAGCGTCAACAGGTAACGAGTCGTGGATGTTGGCTGAGCGTGCGGGAGCCCAGCTGTTTACTCGTGTGGGGAAAAGTGTCACCCTGTCATTTCAAAATAATTAACTTCCGTTAAACTTAGCTTTCATTCCATTCTATTTATTCCTCCTCATTCTTATTTTGCACAAGTCATTAATCTGTTAAGTAATTGTGCCAACAGGAGTTAGACTTTAACTGTCTGTTTGTTTTTTATTTGAATTCTTGTCTACAAGTAGTTATTAAATCAGAGCTAATATCGATACAAATGTTTAATGTACGTTTATGATTGTTTCAATAAAAGGTCCATCTTTTGGTAGATCAACAAAAGTTGAAGTCTCTCATGAAATTACATTTGTCAAATCACTTTAAAGCAATTTAAGCCGGAAAAAGGGTGAACTTGCGAATATTAATGATAGATTTGTGTAGATAAAATCTGCTCAAACCTTTCATCTAAAATATAGGTAAGTCAGTAAACTGACCGCCCGCCTATATTACTACACCCTGATAAATAAATAATTAATGGTCAGATTTCCTCTCTCTGGTCATTTGGACAGAGACTCGTCATTGGTCTTCTAAAATAAGTCTCTTTGTTAGACATCAGTGTTAACAAATAGAGTATTGCCACAGGAGGGAAACAACTAAACCAAAATCCTTGGAATCTACCTCTGACGTTGTTTGACAAAGGTGAAGGATATGTACAAAATGTCAACAAAACTGTCAAACAGGTAACAATGAAAGAAAGAAAATGATGTCATGTCAATTACAAAACAATGAAAACCCCGAGACACAATTAGTACTGCTGAGAGTTTATGATGAGGAGAAAAGAGGTCAAACATCAACACATTATTCGTTGTTGATCAGTTCAACATGAAGGAATTCATACATCATGCTTTTGACAAGTTTAATCAACTAATTATTTGTTTTGTCATTTTTATTTACTTTAAAATATTGTTAGTGTACAAATATACTGTTTATGATAAATTGGGAGAATGCAATATTGGAGGAAGTTTAAAAGGGTTTAGTCTTAGCGTGAAAAAAAAATTATATATGTATAAAGATTTCACAATTCTCCATCCTCTACAGATCCGTGTTGCCTGCTGAACCTGTTCAATGTGTAGGGCAGTGCTGGGCAGCGCTAATCCAAAAATTAGTTCCACAATTTCTAAAACGCTTATTAATTTTTTTAGGTCCACAATTTCAAAAGCACAAATGTCTTATGAAAATTAGTGGAAGCTAATCTAATCCGCTATTTATATATTTATATATTATATATACAGGTGACCCCCGAGGTACGAACGAGTTAGGGACCTAAGAACGGTTCGCAGCTCGATTCTGCCGTAGCTAGGGGGTGAATTTAAAAAAAAAAAAATTTTATTATCATGCTAACGGAGCGTGCACACACATTTAAGCATGTACAGTAGTGTACTGTAATGTTAAACATTGCTATTCACATTTACAGAATAAAAAAAAATATATTTTCTTACTTTGAGATGGTCAAAGCCGACATCTTAGGTTGCCATGCGTTGATTGTTGTCGGGCCGAGCAGCGCGGCGGCCGGCCAGTGAACCACCGCAGCTGCTCCAGACCTGTGTTAGCTAGCTGGCTAGCTTCTGCTAGCCAAGCCATGAGCTGGTGTTGGAGCGGCGGCGCGATCAATCTGCAGCTCCTGCTCCAGCCTGAGACGTCCACAGAGCTCACAGAGCGATTCCAGCTAGTAATTAATCCATATGATGCGATCCTGGTCACAAGTGTTCAAAAGGCCGGCTCCCGTGTTAGCTCCCGTGTTAGCTTCTGGAACTAGCCAGGCCGGAGGTGTAGCCAGGCCGGCCGGAGGTCTTCGCGCGGCGGCCTGGCACGATCAGCGATAAATCCGCTGCTGCCTGAGACATCCACAAAGTTCACAGAGACGTTTCCAGCTCGTAATTAATCCATATGAAGCCATCCTGGTCACCAGTCTTCGGCCCGGCGCCGGGCAGCTAACCTAAAATGGCGTCCGGTGTTCTACATTAATTTGTGACCGTCTAAACTGGAGACCTTCAAAGGCCCCCGTGACTGAACCTAAAATGGCGTCCGGTGTTCTACATTACAGTAATTTGTGACCGTCTAAACTGGAGACCTTCAAAGGCCCCCGTGACTGAACCTAAATGGCGTCCGGTGTTCTACATTAATTTGTGACCGTGTAAACTGAAGACCTACTTCCTGTTGCCCAAGATTGCTCAAAAATGATCAGAAATGATCATTTTTATCATAATTATTATTTATAAAGCCTTTAAAACAACCACAGCTGCAACAAAGTGATGTACACATGAAATTAAGAACATTTAAACACAACAAAAAAAAAAAAAAAAAATATATATATATATTTTTTTTAATACAGTAATTTCATATTTTTATTAAATATGATACGTTCGTAGGTCCCGTTGTTCGTAGGTCGATGGAGTCGTAAGTAGGGGGTTTGCTGTATATATATATATATATATATATATATATATATATATATATATATATATATTTATATATAGCCGGCAGCGTTATCAATATTTGCACTACACTGCCAACTGAAAAGTAACAAAAATGATCCTAAAAGGATGAAATTACAAAAATCAAAGGATTTATTTAATACTTTACGTACATATATTCTATTCGGCCACGAAATCAACAAAAAATAGAATGATCTTTTAATCCCTAAAACCACTTTTAAATCTCAAATACACGGTGTGTCGCCACCGCATTTATACATAAAAGTAACCCAAATACATAAAACTAACGAATGGTCGACACAAAACACACAGTAAAATCCTCCGGCCGCGTTAATTTGGCTTGAAACAGCGGGGTTCTCTGCGGATTTATCCATTAGTAACCCAGCACAACCAGCTGGACACAGAGTTCAGCGTCCAGTTCACCTCTGACCCGGAAGATGTCAAGATTCTATATGTAGTCAACAGATTTAATGAAAAGTAACTAAAATACATAAAACTAATGACTCACCGTCGAATGGTCGACACAAAACACACAATAAAATCCTCCGGCCGCGTTAATTTGGCTTGAAACAGCGGGGTTGTCTGCGGATTTATCCAAGTACCCAGCACAAACAGCTAGCCACAGAATTAGCCCCTGAGTTCACCTCTGACCCGGAAGATGTCAAGATGGAATAGTTCATTTTTAGTAGGGGGATAAAGAAATAGACCGTTTTTTTTATTGCGTATTTAATGATTGTTTTCATCGTAACTATAATTATATTTATGTTAAATGTACATTAACAAGCAGGATCAATGTTAGGGATGTAGGTGACTGGCTGGGACGCGGCGGGGCCGGGGCCCCATGCTGCTTGGGATCCCCAGGCAACGGCATAATTTACCTACATGGTAGATCCGAGTCTGTTCTCCGCTCTGCTCCCCCTCCAACCCTCCCTCCTCTCTGCTCTTTACGGTGGGGAAAAAGGTAAAACTAGCAGCAACAGAGCCAGAATAAGAGCCTCTAAATAAGTTTATTGGTTTTTACTGATAGATAATTAGTTATTAGCGGTACTGCATTTTAAATAAAAAATAGCACAAATCCGCTTATGAGTAGCCTATATGCCACGGGTAGTGGTGACGTACTTCCGTTAAAATATGATCCATGCGCTTCACTTCCGGCTCTCATCTACTACTGTTGTTGTTAGCAGTAGCTTCTAGAACTAGACCATGTAAAAGACACAAAAGGTAAATTATCTGCGAGCTACTGGTACAACAAGAGAGAATTGTTGTGTGCCGTTGTGTCCAGTGAATAGCAGGTACAATAGAGCGCTTAGTTTTTAATATTTTAATGCCACAGTTCGTGGCTAACCGAGTTAGCCTTAAAGCTAACACTCGGTTGTAGCTGGCGTTTTAAACCTCAGAATATTCAAGAGCCAGCATCAAACAGTGGTTAAAAAGGAGCTGTACCTGCATTGTTCCAGTGGAATAGATCCCTTCCACTTCCATGACCGGGGCTTTGGGAGAAGCAGTAGAGAGGACAGCGAGGAGGAGGAGAACACAACAACAGCTGCTGCAGCTCAGTAAGAAACACCGCAGTGAAGAAACACGATTATCACTCGACTCCACACCCTGCACTTGTAGATTTAATGTTGGAGTCATGATGAGTGATTTAATAAAAGTTTGTAACTACATACTTTTAAAATAATATTCAGATTTTAACATGTGTTTTCTAATCTGTAAATATGTTTGTAAACTCTTAGTAACTTCAGAGCTGTTACACCTCTGAAATATTCTCTGCTGTTTCCTTTAATATGAAACCAGAACTGTTTCACTCCAATTAAACATTTAATTTCCTGAGATGTAATTTATTTATTTTAAAGCATAACTCTCATAAAGAGTTCTCCGTTTGGTTTTTTACTTGTAGGTAAATATGAACACTTGTTTTTTTTTTTCAGGTTTGCATCATCTGACCTCCTGATGTGTTTCTGCTGGCCCATGACTGCTCTGCTCTGCCATTCATGGTCGGTGTTCACCAAGAACTGAGAGGAACTCCCCATCAAGTTCAACTTGTGTTTATTTGTCTTATACAGGTTAACACAGAGTTAACAGTACAATGAAGTGCTCAGGATGAGAAGAGCAGATTTGACTTGCTAAAAATCAAAGAACAAACTACTGTATGTATACTAAAAGCATGCACAGTGAAAAAGTAATTATAATATTCACAAAGTCCTGAAGAGAGACGGATATAACGATGCAGCAGGATGAATTTGAATTAACTACTGCAAGTATTTCAAGCTAGTAATATAAGCTAACATGCACATAAAGTTTTAAATATATATATATAAATATATACACATACAGTATATATAATATATTATATATATGTGTATATATTTATATATACAGTATATATATATATTTAAAACTTTATGTGCATATATATGTATGCACATAATCAACATTACACAGGTTGTGTGACAGGTTACTGTATTGCACAAGTACTGTAGTGACATTGAGATTTAATTATTAGTTATTACCAGTTGTTCAGTGTTATTTATTGATTATTTATCCACTCCACACCCTGCAGCCCGTTGAGTTCTTCCTGTTCTTAAATGACCTTGACCTTGGATCAAAGCAACGGGACCTTGCTGACCCATACGGTGTCCATCAGTCCACGGTCAGACGGATTTTCACAGCAACTTTTTATTGACAGTACTCGGCTCTACCTGAAGAGCAGATACATAAAAATCTACCTGCAGACTTCAAGGACTACCATGACACTACAGTCACACTACTTACTACTTGTAAGAAAATAAAATGTTCAAAACATTCTGACTTTTGTCTTCATTGATGTATTATCACCCAAAAAAAATGTGTACTGTATTTTGGTTTAAGACAGGCTTAGAGTCGTTTTAGCCATTTTATTAAAAAGAAATTTGATGATAATGTTACATTACTGTACAAAACGTATGAGTCAAGCTAAATGAGGCACAATATTTAAACACTGTTTAAATTATATTATTATTATTACATCTTCTGACTAACTCCCAGCTTCCTCGAC
>JBBPBX010018870.1:0-25315 GCA_038048925.1 Garcialebias charrua
AGTGTAAAAATTAGGTTTCTTTAAAATGATCTGCATCAAAACCATAGCATAAAATAAAAGCATGTTTACAGCTTTCTGTTCAAGCATGGCCACCTAATAGGCTATACAGTACTGTACTTTGTTTTTCTAAGTTCACCTGCAGGCCACATAAAACAGTACACAATGTTGCCATAGGATTAAAAAAATAAATTAAATGTCCTTCCAGAAATGCTGGATTAGATACAATAATATCTCTAAGGTGTTACTTTAAAGTATCTATATTAACAGCATATCTAATCTACAGATTTTCAATATGGTGTGTGTGTGTGTGTGAATACATAACCATCACCAGACAAAGGGACCTGGAAAACCATGTTAAAAAACTCCACTGTGTCACATATACCATTTAAAAATATTTGGACTCTAATACATCACCTCACATTCAGTTATAACCCAGCAGGAGATTAACATGGAAGGCAACTTGTCCAGATTAGAGAAAAAAATGTTCAACTTTTGTTCGTGTGTATGAATAAAACTTTCAAACCTATTTCAGTATATGCATGTTAAGTACGTTTGAAGCAGAGACTGACAGTAAAATAACCACCTGCGTCTTATTTTAGGACTTTTGTGTTGCTGTGTGATGGCAGCGTCACCATCCTTGTAGATATCAGTAAAGGTCCATTTGAGTCCAGGGCAATCTTCAGGCAGGAGTCTTTAGGCTGTACATGTTTAAGAAAATATCTCCAACACATTTGGTTGCTGTATTAGTGTTAGTTTAAAGACCCAGAGGAGGACGTTGTGGAAAACCCCCAAAGGGACAGTGAGGATATCCGGGACAGACTCAAAGCAGCTTTATAAACATTAAGGGGACGCTCTCAGAAGCTCCGATGGGAGGGACTGTTTCCTTCAGGGTCATTTCAAACTTTCAGTCCTCCACAACGGTGGTGACACATAGACTCTGCTCCTGGGGAACTGTGGGTAAAGGCAAACAGGAAGTGGAGGTGAAAAGAGGTGCATCAAAGCCATGTGACTCCCCTGGATGACTTTCCCTTAACTTTCTTTGCCTTCGATTATGTTTTCTATTCCTTTTTGTGCGAAATGACAAACACTAGCGAGCACTTTGTTTTTTCTGATTACAGTACAATCCTCAGTCTGCGTACCGTATTTTTTGGAGTATAGGTCGCACCGGAGTATAGGTCGCATTGTCCAATTATTACCAATAGATTGGAAAAATCCCTAGATAGGTCGCACCGGAGTATAGGTCGCACCTACGTTTAGCTCTGCTGCAAATGTCTGCCACAGGAGCGCACAGCAAGGCTTTTAAGAAGATTAACACTTAAAAACAATTATTTGTTTGATAAAAATTATAGCAAATATGTGTCTGAGCTGAACTTTTCCTTAATAAATGAACGTAATTGTGAAATGAGCTGGATTTAAAAATTTGTTTCACCGAAAGTGATAACAAGCCATATATAGGTCGCACCTGAGTATAGGTCGCAGGCCTTGAAAAAATGATAAAAAGGTGCGACCTATACGCCGAAAAATACGGTAATTAACTTTTGACTCTGAATTTGAAACAAAGCCACAGAAATTAAAGGAGCTGGGTTACGCTGCCTGCCGTTGTTTGCTTGACCAATCCAAGAAACAGGAAATGTTCTTAAAACAAAAACAAACGGATAAAATGCCGCGTGATAAAGTGATTTGTGTGCAGAGTGCTCTGTGTCACTTCAGTGTTCCTGCATCTTCCTCAGACAGAAAATAAACCACTCGATCATCCGGGTCGCTTCAGTAAAACGTGTACTGGTTCTCCACAGCTCGGGCCCTGCGAGTCCCATCGGCGTCGTGATAATCCTCAGAGGAGCCACTAGAGGCCTCCAGCAGGCGTTCAGAGCTGTTGCTCCGGCTCTGTAGGCCTCCTCCGGTACCTGGGTCGCTTCTGGAGAGCGAAGGAAAGGCAGTGGGTGAGGAGGAGGTGCTCGAGGAGAGGGGGGCGTCTGAAGAGGGCCCTGCAGGAGCAGTGATCCCAGGAGGGTGCAGAGCTGGTGGGGCTGAATCTGTCCTGCAGGCTGCGCTGGGAGGAGTGAGAACTGGAGGCGCAGTCACATCTGTGGCAACTTGTGGGGAGAAGAAAGACATGTTTTTTTAATGGAGGATACATTACTGGAAATGATTAATCTGGGCTGCTGATAATTGTTGGTTTTACTGGAGAGCTCAAAGGCCCCTTCATGGAGCTGCATGTAAACACACAAGCAAGTGTGGGCCTCCTTTATTATCCTTTCTGTTGGTGGGCAGCAACACCAACAACACTGGGGCCAAAGACGTCGGACCAGTGGATCAATAAAGCCTTTGACACCCTGAATCAGACCCTCGCTTGATGTGTGTGAGTGTGTGTGTATGTCCAGCGCCTTGGCAAAACAGAGAGGCTCTTTGTGACCACCAGGGTGGAGGTGGTAGTCTCAGTCTGCATGCTAAACTTTAGCTGGATTAGTGCCCCCCACCCCACTCCACTGCACAGGAGGGCATTTATCCCACGCCAGGAAAGTGGAAAGCAGAGGTGGTACGGAGGACATGGAGGTGGGGGGTCACTGAGTTTTAGCTCTGCTTCTTCTGTTTTTAAAGCCGAAGCCTTATTATTCATCGACATCATCAACTTTCGGAAAGTTCTCGCGCGTTAACCAATTAATCGATTCAAGAAGTTTCTGTTGTTTTTAAACTACTTTCCTTACTTAACTAAGAAAATAAGGACAACAACAAGATCGGGCTAAACCTAATGCAAACAAGCCGTGATGCACTCGTCTAATCTTGTTCTACACTCAAAAACACCCATTAACATCCATTTTTTTTATACAACTCGTTACACAGCTTTAAATAACTCCTCTGTCATACGTTTAGAACAACAAGGACACATATTAGATTAATTATAAAGAAATTTGTTTTAGTTTTCTCGGCAGAAATATGTTGAGTTCACTTTAGTTTACCTTCAAGCATTGAAATCAACAAACCTACAAATATGTTCATGGGCAATTTGAAGTTTATTTAGCCAAATCAAAAAGGCATGGAACTTACTTTGAGCAACAAAGAAGGACACTTTCAAGGAGTCAAACCATCGGCTTTTTCTGTCTGGTGCGACTGCTCTTCTGGCGCATTATAAAAGTATTTGTTGTCCCTGTCTTCCTCCTAATTAGTTGCATTACAGTTTGCAGTTTGAATTGCTGTGTTTTAGGATTTTATGGAATGAACCTAGCCTGGTTAAAACCAGACCCTTGTCCTTCACTTCGCTTTGTACTAGGGTCTGGGATTTCTCCCATTGAAAACGATTTCTCCGGTCGATTTTTGAATGGACCAATCAGAGAACAGAAGGCGGAGTTTTGTTAGTTTAGCCTGGCGAGGTCCAGGCTATCAGATAAATAGCTCAGAAACCACTCGGTGGATATTTTTTCTGCTACCAGTGTGTAATTATATGGCTCTAATTTACTGACTGTTGGCCTAGATGAAACATTTGAGATAAAATTCGATTTTTTATCATTTATTTTCGTAGCGCACCCGAGGCTGTTTGGAAAATGTCAAACCGAAACAATTTAAATCCAGCAGATTTGACCATTTCGTGAATTGATTTAGGAACTGTTAAGCTCAGGAACACTTCTGATATAACGTCAGCTAAGAAATATATTTTTTCTCAGCAAAGAAATAATAGTTTTTTACCTTGTTTTCATGAAAATTCCTTCGTGGCGGCAGCCATTTTAACTGACGACGTCAGTCGACGTCGTTCAAAACTCCGCCTTCTGTTCTCTGATTGGTCCGGTCAAAAATCGACCGGAGAAATCGTTGTCTATGGGACAAGTCCCAGACCCTAGTACAAAGCGAAGTGAAGGACAAGGGTCTGGTTTTAACCAGGCTAGAATGAACCTAAACTCAAGAATCACAAATTTTCCCACCACGTGCTCTGAGGTCAGCGGACCAGTTACTTCTCACAGTTCCAGGAACTCGTCTTAAGCGCAGAGGTGACAGGGCCTTCTCTGTATCAGGACCAAGACTCTGGAATGAGTTACCTCCCTCTCAGTTTTCAAATCCAGTTTAAAGACTCACTACTACTCTGTTGCTTTCAACACCAGATGATCTGTGTTTGGTCGTTATATTTATTATCTGCGATGATTTTATGTCTATATTCTGTTTTTTTACTTAATTGTGTATGTTGCCTATGTGTTCCCTGTTGTTTGTACAGCACTTTGGTTGGCCTTGTCGCTGTTTTAAGTGCTCTATAAATAAAATGATATGGTATGGTAAATTTTAAGTTATACTATATTTGTTATACAATACAATATTTACTCCCGCTCTTAATTTACTGTATAGATGTTTGGGGTACAGCGTGCAAAACTGTAACCAAACCTATTTTTATTTTACAGAAGAGAGCCATAAGAATTATAGCAAGAAAACATTACTGCCATCCATCAAATGTTTTGTTTTACGAATTGAAGTTGTTGAAGTTTTATGATTTGGTTGACTATAATATTCTTTTAGTATTATACAAAGCTCAGAATTTCAATTTACCCTTAAATATCCAAATGCTTTTTGTAAAAAGGACTAGTACTTATAATCTCAAGGGAACAGATCTTTTTGTTATGCCACAACACAGAACCAGTTTAAGGAGTAGGTCTACTTTAGTACAAGGAATAAGACTGTGGAATGGTTTGGAACCTGATATTAAAATTGCAAAATCAATATCTATATTTAAGAAAATGATTAAAGGAAAATTTTTGAACAAATATTCATAAATTAGATCATATGCAAATTACTTTATATGGTATTGTGTGAGTAATCATTTATAATCTTATTTTTTTGCGATTGCTGTTTGAATTGATTGTATGAATTAATTTTGTTGAAGAAGGGGCAGATATAACAAGATTTTTTTTCTTCTTCTGCCTCCTTTCATTTCATGTATTTTTGATTTTATATTGTGTTTTTTTTGTAAACAGTATTCTTGTGTTTTTAAAATTTGAAATGAATAAATGGCTTGCTTGCTTGATGGATTGATTAAATAAAATAATATTTAAAAAAATTAAACATCAAAAGGATATTTAACAAAAGATTGTTAGAAATCTTATAATTGGTTTCTACACTGTGATTAAAGGCCCTTTGCACACCTGGCACAAACATCTGTCTTCAGTGATACAGCTGCATTAAGACAGTGTTTGTAAGTACCATTAGCAAAATATCTCATGAACCACAGGATGGACTTTTACGAAACTCTGCGAAAGAAATCACTACCTGTAAATCTACAACTGGTCAAAGTTGAGTCAACCCGATTCAAGATGGCCACCAGCGAAGCGACCTTAGTAAACACAAACGTGACTACACCTCAGCCAATTTTAGAGATGAGCTCCAATTTGGTGCAGTAGTAGCTGAGAGTCATCCTCAATGAATATTCTGAGCACTAACCGACTGCACAAAATCTCTTTTTAAACTTTGCCAATTTATTTGTGATAGTTAACTCAGTTTTAATGACATTTTCTGAGAGTTCAGTGTACTTCTACAATTCATTACATTTAGGAGTCAAACCAATTTATGATGGGCACCACAGCTAATCAACCTTGGCTAACACAAAGATGGCTAAAACTCAGTTGGTTTTATAGATCTTAGGCTTATAAATGGTGTGGTAGTAGCCGAGTCACCCACAGCACATAACTAGAGCACTTAACAAATCAGGCACATTCTTTGTTTAAAACTTTGGCGAGCTAGTTTTATTTTTGTTGATTTCTGTTTTAATTAGTGAGCAGCTTCAAATGAAGTGACTTATTTCTCAGTGTCACCTGTTGGATCTTTTCCAGCCTCACCCAGCCAGATCAAACTTAAAGGTGCTATATGTAACTTTCTGTAGCGCGCAGCACTTAGAAATATTTTCAACAGGGAAAGCATTCTGCTCCCTCCCCCTCAGAGCCATATATGGCTCTGCCCCCCGTGGTCTGCTGAAATTCAAATTCAAGCTCTGTTTTTATTGGCTGATTCAAATTCAAGCTCTGTTTTTATTGGCTGGTTACAAACTCTGTTTTTATTGGCTGGTTAACGGCGGGTCACTTTTGCTTTTTAGAAATGCTTATTTACCACCTGGAGAAGCAAGGGGACAATATTTTTTTAAAGTTTTTTTCAGAGATTACCTGTCTAACATCAGTCTGTCAGGAGATAGTGACAGAGTGAAGAAATATGTTAAAAATATATTTTTTAGAAAAGTTACATATAGCACCTTTAAATCGAACATCTCATATTTGGAAAACAAAACATAAAAACACATTTTGATTCACAGACTTAAGATCTGCGGAACATAAAGTTACGTGTCAGTGTTTGGAATACCTGCCATAGAGCTTCGCTGCACCTGCACATATGAGCGCAACGTGATGTCAGCTGAGCCTCCGGACTCCAGGGGGATCGGGTGGGTGTGGAAGTGTCGCAGCATGTCCGTTACAGTGTGGAACCACAGGTGATGGACGTGGCACTGCCCGTTCTCGTTCACAGACAAACGCAAATGCTGGAGGAACGAGAGAGAGAGAAAGAAAGAAGCAGAAACGCTGTGAGACATGGAGAACATCTGAAAGCCCAGACACCAGGACAGAGGTCGGGACATTATCTGAGGGGCAGTTTGCTGAAGAGCAGAGCGACAGCATGGCATGGCTGACAGCAGAGGAAGAGGTGGCAGCTGACATTTCCTCTACGCTGCCTGCTGGCTGGATGTGATGTGCAGGGATCGTGTTACATAAGAAAACAGAGTGTCCATGTCACTGCAACTTTTCCAGGGAGACAACATCTAAGTTTGCTACGAGCTGCAGCCTAAGGCTTTAAATTAATTAGAATAAAATATTTTACTTTGTAAAACAGCCAAGGACATAGCAGATAATCTCTTATTAAGTAAACGAAAGCAACACAAACGGTGAGAATTTTCAGGTTTTCTATAAACTGAAAGCAGATACAGAACTATGCAAAACTCATCCCTCGCTTTTTATATTTTGCTTTCAAGAAGATTTTCCTGTAATATTTTAAAGCAATCCTGATCAGTAGTTGTTCAACCTTACTGAATGTCTTTCAAAGTATTTAGTAGATTTTGGCAGATTTTTCATTCATATTCAGCCCAGTTTTGGAGAAAATACCTTTTCTTAACTTGTTATTGAACTTACCTCTGACCTCAATGAAACTATAAATAATGCTCCTGAACTTGAGACATGAACCAGGGTTGTGATACAAAACAACATGAAACTTTTCAATTCCTCCCCCTTTCTGTACATAGGACAATAAAAATTAACACTGCATTACAATAAACACTCACAGTAAATGTCTCTGGCCGCAACTGACCTGTTTCGGACCTTAATTGTTGGTATATTTTTATTCTTTATTTTTTATATACAGTATATCTTGTGTGATTCCTTGTGCATGTTCCTTTGTATTGACACACTGGCACAACAATTTTCTGTGGGATCAATAAAGTTCTATCTTAACGGGCAACTTCAGAACAGATTTTAAATAGAATTAGTCACAAGCAACTTTTCACATAGCTAGCAAAAGTACTAGCTAGCTACTTAGCTAGCAATTTGTAAACAGCAACCACTTACACCATTTGTTCCTACAATTAACTTGCAAAGAGCTAACAAAATTTCTAGAAGCTATCCAACTACCATAGTAATTGTGTCACCCTAGAAATGTCTCGCAAAGGTACAGTTGGTCACATTTTATTAACAGCCATCCAGGGCTTACATGGGAACTCTCTTATTTTGACAGGGTACGTTCTGGCAACTGTTTAGTCCGGTAACTCTCAGGCTTACTAAAAAATAAGGTTATGAACAGACTGCCTTGAACGAATAAGACTTATATTAGAATATGTAAACTGAAAATAATTACATAAACACTCATTTTAAACACAACAGCCACTTACAAGCTTCCTAATACCACATACGATCAATCACCCCTTCAAGTGAAGCATTTCCACCTCTACCTTTAAAAAAGTATCCGCCCCTAAAAAAAATGGTGGGGGTGAGTGCCGAGCTAACCAGGCAGTCGTATGCAAGCAGGAGACCACAGGCAGTGGCCAAAAACAAATAGAGGAGGCACCTGGAAGGTTTCACATGTGGAGTTGGGCAGTGAATTAAACGAAGAGATTGAACCGTCAAGTAATGGGGAGGGGGGGAGGATGCAAGTGTTTAAAAATGTAGGTAAACATAGATGTTTAACAACCCGTTAAAATAGAACAAAATGCAGGAAATCGCAACTACTTTATTCAAAATTTTCTGGGGGAGGACCCCCAGACACCCCCCACCCCCAGCCGGCCTGCCTGCTATTTGCGCTCCAGCATCGAATGGTTTACAAATTAAGCCCTGCAGCTAGCTAACTAAAACGTATTAACTAGCTAATTAGCTAGTAGGTTAGCTGCTGTAAGCCTCTTACAAAAATAAAGTACAGTATTCACATTTTTCCTTTGAATAAAAAATAAAAACAGTTTGACACAACATATTATTTTAGGACCAACAAGATGATTCCCAAACAGATGTTAGCTGAAAACGTAGCATTCAGTAGACGACTGAAAGAAGATCGTCTTTTAAGTCTCGTGTCAGATTTTTGCTGAGTTTTTTCCTGTGGCTTGAAGATAAAACTTTTAAATACTGCTTAATTGTTTTGAATATCTCTTAGGTCCAACACTTCTTTTGTTCACCGCTTGTCCACTTTCCTCAATCTTAAGCATATGCTGTAGAATAAATCAGGGGTCACCAACATGGTGCCCGCGGGCACCCGGGTGCCCCCAAGGACCTTTGAGGTGCCCTCGGACCTGTTCTAAAAATAGCACAACTCACTACTAAGCTGCATTTAAATTTTCATTTTATTCAGTTGTTATTCTTTTTTCTGTATATATATTTTAAAATGTCCATCTTAAAAATATGTTCTTAAAAATATGTTCATTATACATTTTTTTCAATTTACGCTTTATTTCCTAAGAGCTTATCAAACTGGTGCCCTTTGTATGACTCCATACCCACGAAGTAGCTCTCAGTTTCAAAAAGGTTGGTGACCCCTGCTGCAGAATAAACACAAACCGCACGATATGCTGTCCCAGTAACTCGTTTTCTATTGTGTGGACTGAAAACAAGTCAAAATGCAGCCAAACCCATCTCCAAAAAACTTTGAGAAACAGTTCGAATGCTCAGAAAAGTAGTGATCCAAACTACTTTTGAAAAGATACAAAAATATTTTGTATCTTCTATTTTCTGCATCTATTGCTCCTTGTAAAATGAAAAACAGGGGTAATTTCATCAAAGTTCATGCTCAGTAATCAGGTAAAAAATCTAACAAAGTGAAGTCAGGTCGTGTGGACGGTTTCTTCTGTTCTGCTCAACAAAACAACACCGTCCAGAGGACCTGACTTCACTTTGTTAGGGGTCATTTCAAACTTTTGCTGTTTTTCTCCTCTCAGTACCTCACCTTGGCCTTGCCTTGGAAGTTGAAGGTGAGAACGTACTCGCCCGGCCTCGTCTCACTCTGACGAATCACGAAGAGCCCGTGACTCCTGGCTCCACCAGCAAGCACCAGCTGGGCCGCTCGCACACGAGACAGCGTACCATGGAACCATGGGTAGCCCATCAAGCTGGCATCACCATCTGATTCTTTAGCTCCTTCGCCAACGCCTGATACACAAACTAATATTTATTGAGTTTCCTCTTTATTTGACTGTTTTACTTACGTTGATGCTTGACCTTGTGTCGTTACCTGCAGATGAGTTGGAGCTCTGGGCCTCGGGTGACTGGAGGAAGCGCTCTAAAGGCATGTGCGACGGGTGCTGGGTGAAGGGAAGTTCCCTGCAGCGAACTGAAGGGGCACTATAATGATCTGCTGTAGGACACGACCTCTCCGGAACCCGATACACACCTGAAAATGTTTGGACAAATGAAGATTAGTCAGGATGAAAGCATGTAAATGTTATGCGGCCGCGCAGCGGAGCGTCCAGTCTTCGCTCACCTTCGGAAAGCAGCTCGCAGCTGCAGGACGCCACCATGGAGCAGTCTTTAGAGGCCTGACCGTGAGGACATGACGCCAGCTCGATGTCATCGCCGCTGTCTCTATACCCAAGCAGGCAGGTCAGGATAACCACGAGAGCGTATACACACACAGGCAAACAAACATCACTATGTCCTAACACAACTCTGCACACATCCACTCCCAACAAACGGTCACAAATAATCGTTCTGTTTACATCGCTGAGCTTCATCGACAAAATGCTCACTAATCCCGAACAACTGGGGCAGATGTTTGCGCTCAAACAGGCTGTCAAAAATGCCACTAACTGGATGATTAATGACTGTTTCCTTTCCTCTTCCCATCCACTCTCCGTCTTCAGCGAACAGCAAATATTTATGTGTTGGTTTACCCGGGGTCTATGCAGTCCTGGATATCAGCAACCCATGAATTTTTCTGCAGTGAGTCGATGGTTTCCAGGATGTATTCGCCCCCGTTTTCCACCTGTGGAAGCAGCCAAACACAGCAATCACACACTGAGCGCCGTTCAGACCTGCACGGTTTCCCAACATCTTATTTACAAGAGCGGTTTTGTTGAGCACAGATTTTTTTTTTGGTGTCATTTGGGAGGTTCGGCTAATGCAGGTGCAGTTGGTTATAGGTGGCTCGTGCAGAAACATACCTTAAGAACGAAAGTGTTGTCTTTGTCAGGCATCTCCAGTGGCATGGTGGTCCTCACCTCCACGATGGCTGAAAGAGGGATGTTCACTTTGGGCTTTGACGACTAGAAGCAACAAAGAGACTCGTAAAAGCTCACATACTTTACCTGCTCCCCATTCAAAATCACATTCAAGAGAATCTTAACATGAAAGCTGTTTTCACAGCTGAGATGTAATAATAATAATAATGAATTCAATTTATAACGCACTTTTTCATTAGTGAAAATCTCAAAGTGCTACACACATTCATACACCGGTAGCGGAAGACTACCATGCAAGGTGATTTCCAGTCCTACCGGGAGCAACTCGGGGTTAAGTGTCTTGCCCAAGGACACAACGACACATGGTGTGGGGAACCGGGATTCGAACCGCCAACCTTCCGATCGGGGGACGACTGCCATTACCACTACGCCACGGCCGCCCCATGAGATGTTACTGTTAAATTAATTTAACAAGTGCAACTCAATCAAATGAATCAAAGCGGAGTAGATAAAGTGGCATGTCATGTGGTATTACTGCTGAGTATTATAATGGTATTAAGTACAAAGTACAAAAAAACATTTTTTCTCACTCCTCTCATTCTGTTCTGACATCAAAACACTCTTCTTATGCTTTAGCATCTCATTCACTATTATAAAAAATAAAATAAAAAACATGTGAGAAATACCAACTTCCATGACTGACTTTAAACATGTGTAGCTGTTCTTGCAAACATCACGGTGTTTGTTTATATTATTATTATTATCAGTGGTGGGCATATGAACGCCAGGTAGCGCTAAAGCGCTAATCCGCTTACAGTGGACCTAAACTTTTTGTCAGCGTTTTTGTGAATTGACTAACTTTTATAATTCATAAGCGGATTTGTGCTATTTTTATTTAAAATGCAGTACCGCTAATAACTAATTATCTATCAGTAAAAACCAATAAACTTATTTACAAGCTCTTATGCTGCTTGTTTTACCTTTTTCCCCACCGTAAAGAGCACAGAGGAGGAAGGGTGTGGAGGGAGGGGGGCAGAGCTGAGAACAGACTCGGATCTACCATGTAGGTAAATGCCTGGGGGTCCCATTTCAGCAGTGGCCCCGGCCCCGCCTCGCCCCGTGCAGTCACCTACATCACTAACATTGATCCTGCTTGTTAATGTACATTTAACATAAAAATAATTATAGTTACGATGAAAACGATCATTAAATACGCAATAAAAAAACGGTCGATTTCTTTATCCCCCTACTAAAAATGGACTATTCCATCTTGACATCTTCCGGGTCACTCAGAGGTGAACTCGGGGGCTAATTCTGTGGCTACTGTTTGTGCTGGGTACTTGGATAAATCCGTAGAGAACCCCGCTGTTTCAAGCCAAATTAACGTGGCCGGAGGATTTTATTGTGTGTTTTGTGTCGACCATTTGACGGTGAGTCGTTATTTTTATGTATTTTAGTTACTTTTCATTAAATCTGTTGACTACCTATAGACGCTAACTCTGTGTCTGCCTGTTGGTAGTGCTGGGTTACTAATGGATAAATCCGTAGAGAACCCCGCTGTTTCAAGCCAAATTAACGTGGCCGGATGATTTTATTGTGTGTTTTGTGTCGACCATTCGACGGCGAGTCGTTAGTTTCATGTATTTGGGTTACTTTTATGTATAAATGCGGTGGCGACACACCCGTGTATTTGAGATTTAAACGTGGTTTTAGGGATTAAAAGATCATTCTATTTTTTGTTAATTTCGTGGCCGAATAGAATATATGTACGTAAAGTATTAAATAAATCCTTTGATTTTTGTAATTTCATCCTTTTAGGATCATTTTTGTTACTTTTCAGTTGGCAGTGTAGTGCAAATATTGATAACGCTGCCGGCTATATATAAATATATATATATATATATATATATATATATATATATATATATATATATATATATATATATATATATATATATATATATATATAATATAGAAATATATAAATAGCGGATTAGATTAGCTTCCCCTAATTTTCATAAGACATTTGTGCTTTTGAAATTGTGGACCTAAAAAAATTAATAAGCGTTTTAGAAATTGTGGAACTAATTTTTTAATTAGCGTTGCCCAGCACTGATTATTATTGTATAGTGCCAAGTCACAACAGAAGTCATCTAAGAGCACTGAACATAAATATTCATACATAAAAAGTAAGTCAACATTATTCATCTGAGGAGCAGACTGCTTTGAGTTTAACTCCATCACAGACTCTCATCTTGAGCAAGCATAAAGGAGACAGTGGAAAGAAAAACTCCCTCATGAGGAAGAAACCTTTAGCAGAACCAGGCTCAGGACAAGAGGCCATCTGCTTTGACCGGCTGGGTTTGAGAGGACAGGAAGGAGGAACAGATACACAATGGCAGGTGGAGAATCACATGTTTAGACTAGGGATGGGACAGATCCGATCCAGTATCGGTATCTGTATCCGATATCAGCATTATTTAAGTATCGGATATTGGATCCAACCTGCCGATATTTTTCCGATACCAGCTTCAAAGAGCACTTGTGTTCAATCACATTCTGTTACTGCCATTTTTAACATGGTATGAGTTAAACCTAATGAAGATACTCTTAAGCCTTACAATAGGGAACCCACTGACTTTAACAGCAAACAGGACAGGAGGCAATTATACCACACACATATCCTCCTTACTCATGGTGCAGCTGAAAAAAAAAAACTAAAAAAGCGCTGCTAAGCATGATGGGAAAGACAACACAGCCACTCCCCTTAACCGCTAAGAGAGTGGATTTTGTTGTCTTACCCATTATAACCAATAGTTATAACCAATAGTTTGTCCAGCTAAAGCAGAAAAAACTAAAATAAAAACGCTAAGCATTATGGGAAAGACAACAAAATCCACTCTCTTAGTGGTTAAGGAGAGTGGCTGTATTTTCTTTCCCATCATGCTTAAGACTTTTTAGTTTTTTTCAGCTGCACCATGAGTAAGGAGGACATGTGTGTGGTATACTTGCCTCCTGTCCTGTGTGCTGTTAAAGTCAGTGGGTTCCCTATTGTAAGACTTATGAGCGTCTTCATTGGGTTTATCTCACACAATGTTAAAATGAATAGTTTGGGTACGAAAGTTTCATTATATAGAGTCACATACCTGAACAGTATCGGATCGGAAAAGTATCGGTATCGGTCGATACTCAGTTATAAAGTATCGGTATTGGATCGGAAGTGAGAAATGTGGATCGGTGCATCCCTAGTTTAGACAGAAATAATATCAAATGAAAATTATTCAGTTTTATCTATTCGGTTTAAGAAATTAGGTCAATTTGTCCTCTGGTAGTCTAAGCCTATAGCAGCATAACAAGTCAACCTCCCTAACTATAGGATTTATCAAAAAGGAAAGTCTTAAGACTGGACAATGCGTCAGTCTCACAGACAGAAACTGGAAGTTGGTTCCACAAGAGAGGAGCCTGACAACTGAAAGATCTGCCTCCCATTCTGCTTTTGGAAACTATAGGAACATCAAGTAAGCCTGCAGTCTGAGAGTAAAGTGCTCCATTAGGAAAATATGGAACAATAAGATCTGTAACAAAAGATGGAGCTAGGGTGTTGAGGGCTTTGTAGGTTAGAAGTAAGATTTTGAATTCAGTTCTGGACTTGACAATAAGGCCACTAAACAGACTCCACAGATCAATGTTACAGTTCAACCAGACCGTTGATAAACTAATACAACGCCAAACTCTTACTGAGATAAAAACATTTAACAAGCAGAAAGCTGATGTTCCCCATCACTGAGGGATTTGAATAGTGGATGTTTGTAGTTTTCAAGATGAGTGTTTTTCTGGACTGGAACTGAACAGAGAATACAAATAAACCTTAATGTCCCAGAGGATAAAATCACAGACTTTTGACAACTTTGTAAATGTGCCTCTCTTTGGGTGGCAGCACCGTTTTATCCCCTCTATTATCACCAAAAACAAGCATATACCATTAAAACAGTCTACGGTTTAATTACACCTTGTTTTTAACCCTGTAGGAGCCAAGCCAAATCTTCTAAAAACAGGAAGTGGATATTTTTTAACCTTTAAATTAGTGGTAAAGGTTTAAACACTGAAATCCACACAGCCTTTCTTAGCCCTCAAGTAAAAGAGCAAACACACAGTTAAGGATGTTGGTAAGGCTTTTGAAATTAACAGGGAGACAAAATAGCAGCAGCATTACGAGTGAGGTACAGAAGAAATACTTGCAGTGCACGGTTTGTGCACAGAGTCTTATTCCCCACATCGTCTCAGTGGCTGACAAACAAACACAAAACAGGAAGAGTTTATAAGAGGGTAAACAGAGAGCTGGCCTGCCCCGGCAGGAAAAAGAGGCACAGATCCAGACGATAATCTCAACAGATCCTGCGAGTGTGTTCCAGGCAGCGTGTGTGTGTGCGCTTTCATTTGTGTGCGTGCGTGGAGGGAAGCAGAGGCGGGAGCAAGTTGATCCATCTGGGGCGACACCGTCTTCATCTTGATCTGCATGTGCAGCTGGATGCCATCCACGCCCACGGCTCTTTTACTGGATCAGATGTCAGAAACCGCTTCCTGTTTTAAACTATCTGACCACTTCCTGTACCTCTCCATTGTGAGCCAGCCTCACTGGGAATTAAGACTGTGGTAGCTTTAAACAAATACAAGAACTAAACACTGCACTTTTCTATCTGGAGCCTTGATGTACTTACCTGTTCACCTCAAAGAGTTTTTTTACCAGACCCTCTTGGAGTGGTTTGGAAAAGGTTTTCTGGTTTTCTAGGTGTGAGTGTGAGAGTGGATGGTTGTTTGGTGTGAGTGAGACAGGTCCCTCTTGTAAATGAGTCCCCGTGACTCAACGAGGCTAGCCTGTATAAATAAAGGTTGAATGAATGAATGAATGAATGGTAAATGTTAGGCTCTGCATGATGTCAGACGTGTATCGTTACAATGCCCGCACCAGATTTATATGATAGCTGCTGCTATGGTAAAGCAGACAGAAGGTCCTGTTGATGTGACGACAAAACAGTCTATAGGGGTCTGCAACCTGCGGCTCTGGAGCCACATGCGGCTCTTTGGTCCCTCTGCAGCGGCTCTTTCAAGCTTTGACCAAAACTGACATAAAACAGAATTTTATTGGTTCTTATAACAACTGGAAGGGTTAGTTTTAGCAGTTTTCCTACATTACAAGGAGTAAAACATACGTTTACTTCATGCTTTATTTCTTTTAAGTAGGATACTTAATTTTTCTACAGTAAAAAAAAAAAAATCACATAGGCCTGCATAGTTTATCGTTTTTGTTTTTAGAAACTGGGCAAAACTATATTAAATTTTCTTTCTTTACAAGAATCTTGTCTTTTATTTTATCTTAAAATGTAAAAATATCAGTAAATGTTAAAAATCATTAGACATTTTTAGTTCTATAAAGTCATTCCTGCTGGCCAGAAAAACGTCCTCCAACAAACTTAAAGTGCATCTTTCACTTTAAACACATGTAGTTGCCTTTTCAACCTAACATGTCTAAAACTCCAATTTTCATCAAAAATACGGATCGTATCTCAAAATAAAATGTGCTACTACTACCTTTTTTGTCTTCCCTCGCTACTCTGTCTAAAAATAGTGCCCTCAGCGGTAAACCAGAAGTGACATCACGGGAGGGGAACGTTTGTGCTTTAGCTAAGAAAGATATGGGATCGCACCAGGAGGAGGCGACAGATTGTAAAGTGGTTTTGACATAAGTATGTCATCTCTGACTATTACATCAAATATCTAGCCAAATAACTTCTAGATATATACTACCTAAAGCTAAAAATGTTTTTTATTTACATATAGAGATACAGCATTAATTACACCACTGATGGATTTAACTACATTAGCATAATCTATAGCTCCCTAAACAATTTTTTTTCGCTCCTAAACCACTCAGTGGATATTTTTTCTGCTGCCAGACAGTAATTATATGGGTTTTATTTACAAACTGATGACATGCAGAAGACATTTGAGATAAAATTCGATTTTTTAATTCATTTTTTAAGAGACGTAAATGTGTCGAGTTAGCATAGATTTAGCTCTGTGCATTTCGTAATTTATAGCTCATAAACCACTTTAAACCATTTCAACCAAAACATAAATAAATTATAAGAAAGTTCATGCTCAATAATCCAGGTATCAAATCCGATAATTCTCATTCAGGTCATCTGGACAGTTTCTTTTTTAGTAGAAACGTTTCACCCTCACTCCAGAGGGCTTCACCAGAAACCATCTTGGCTCCAGCAAACTGGTTGGTCCACTTAAGTTGTTTACTTGGTGGGGGAACAGCATGCTGGAACTACTCTGACTGATTAAGCCCTCTGGAGTGAGCAATGCTTTTCAATGGGAGGGCGTTGGTAACCACGAAGCGTCGTAAAGTGAGGCCGTCGTAACCCGAGGACTACCTGTACATGAAAAGTTAATAATATTATTTATCTGAGGAGCAGACTGCTTTGTGTCTAACTTCATTTCAGACTCTCATAATAATGATGAGAGCAGCTTTAAATGTTCTAGTCATTTAAAAATAGCAGTGGCCATTTTAAAAGGTATAAAATTTGATGAGATAACGATAAGGAAGCATTAAATAATTTCCTTCTGAACAGGGAACATTACAAGACTTTAGTCTTACAGTAACTTGTGGAAAGAGAACACCTGCAGCAGCGAGGAAATCTGGCTGTGACTGACCTCAGAGCAGCACGTCTACTCCATGTTTGATTCCTGCTCCCAGTGCATCCGTCTCACTGGAAGTCACAAACAACTGCCACTCAGACAATAACCAACACCTTCATGTCAAGTCTCAGAATGGACATGTATGGACATTATTTTACTTTCTTATCCACAGAACTAAGCTGTCTGCACTGCGGACATCAAACACTCAGAGTGTGTCAAATCCTTTTCTGTAACCTGTAACCTCATAAAGATTCTATCTTTGATCTTAGTTGATACTGTTATTGATTTTACTTGTTTTATTACTTGTTTTATTGACATTTAATTCTGTTGCACTTTGTAGCACTTTGAGATTTTCATTAAAGCTTCAGTATGTAGCTTTTTTTATGAACATATTTCTTCACTCTGTCACTACCTCCTGACAGACTGATGTTAGCCAGGTAATCTCTGAAAAAAAATTAAAAAAAAATATTGTCCCCTTGCTTCTCCAGGTGGTAAATAAGCATTTCTAAAAAGAAAAGGTGACCCGCCATTTTCCAGCCAATAAAAACAGAGTTTGTAACCAGCCAATAAAAACAGAGCTTGAATTTGAATCAGCCAATAAAAACAGAGCTTGAATTTGAAATTCAACAGACCACAAGGGGGCAGAGCCACATATGGCTCTGAGGGGGAGGGATCAGAATGCTTTGCCTGTTGAAAATATTTCTAAGTGCTGCAGTTCTACAGAAACTGCATACTGAACCTTTAATGAAAAGTGCGTTATAAATTGAATTCATTATTATTATTATTATTACCTGCATGTTTGATCAATCTGTCAGAGAAAGTGCAGACTGTGATGACAAATATGAGCCTGCATGGTCGAGCGGAGCTGCAAAAGTGTCCTTTTTATTTGCATGCATATGAAATGTATTCTTCACAGCAAGGTGAACCTTCAGCCTCCAACGTGTTACAACCAATACTCTGAAGTTACTACGCGTTATTCTGAGAGCTGCAAAGCTCAGAGTGGGTCATCTCGGCCCACTGTTGTGTCATAATGCAGTCTGTTAGTGCTGCAGTCTGCCGGCTGATTGATGACACGGGCAGGGGGTGAAGCCAGAGCCACCAGCAGGCAGAAGCAAAATTCTTTTGACTCGGTTAATTCCACCAACACTACAGCCTGCATGATGTTTGGATCTGTACCATGTGAATGGGAACAGAGGAACCTGCTCTCAAGAATGTAACTGCTCTGAAGAAGCTGTGGAGGATCTCTGCTACATCAAAAAAGGTGTTAGATACAGAAACAACTGAACTTTATTTGTAACAGAAGACGTTTCGCTTTCTCAATAGGAATTGAGAAAGCTACTCGGATGAGAAGCAGTTGTTTCTGTATTGAATGCCTTTTTTGATTTTATCAAGTCCTGGATGACTGAGAATCTTCACCAGCATCTCTGCTACATCCACGGCTGGGGCTGGTTCACATGCTTCATTTCTTTAAGTTTTTCTTGAGCTTTTCACTGACTTGGCAGCGTTCGAGTGACTTCCTAAATTATTTTGGTTCCTATTTTTCTGTTTCTCACAGCAGCGAGTTTGCCAGAGATAAGGAAGCAATCAAAATAAACACGAAAGAGAAACTGTTTTAAAAACCAGTGAAGCAGCTTCCTCTTGTTCTGCACAGTGTTTAGATATTTTCTCCTTCTCCCACCTGGCCTGACCCTTCCCTTCTGCGTGGCCTCGTCCACTTTCCCACCGGCGGCCACCATCAAAGGGCAGCAGCAGATTTGCTCACGCTCAGCTGCACAGCCTCGTGGCCTGCTTAAGGTCAGGGGCAACCATCTGGAAATCCCACAAAGTCAACCGTGAAAGGTGCGGGCACAATCGTGTTTTTGGAGCTGAGCTACACTGCAGCAGCGGACTTGGGTCACATTTTAATCCAAGACTTAGGAATGACCCAAACTAATGATTAATAAAGTGAACGTTGATCCATTTACACAATTATGCACCGTTTGTCAGCTGTCAAACTACTTCTGCATTCATTGGGTTATTTTAGCCATCAACTCAGTCAAGAGATGGGTGCTATGACTTTGGATTTTTGTAATCAAGTTTTTCCAAATATTTCACTTTATTTACAAAAATTAATCCCATAGAAATACATTGAAATCTGTACAATTCCTGAAAACATTAAATCTGCTTCAGCATGTGGGCTCATGTAATGTCATTTTACACCGTTTCATTTTTAACAACTATTCTGCTACCTTTAGCTTTCAGCTAGCCCTTTGCTAATTTTAGCTTGTGATTAACTCTTGAAATGTTGAGTTAGCATTTTGCTATTTTTATCTAGCATTGTGGTACTTTTGATTTTTGGGAGCCTTTTTATGTGTTTAGTGTCTAACTAGATTAATTATACTTAGCTGTTTGCTATTTTTTGCTGTTAACTAGCCTATTGCTACTTTTGACTTTTAGCTAGAACCTTGCTAGTTTCAGCGTTTTTGTGCTATTTTTAGTTTTTAGCTAGCATTTATGCTATTAATAGCTTTTAGCTAACATTTAGTTAAATTTAGCTTTTAGCTAGTTGTTAGCTACTTTAAGCTTTTACTTGGCGTTTTGCTACTTTAAATTTTTATTTTGTTTACCTAGTTTTAAGCTAGTGTTAG
Source organism: Garcialebias charrua (assembly GCA_038048925.1). Lineage (NCBI taxonomy): Eukaryota > Metazoa > Chordata > Actinopteri > Cyprinodontiformes > Rivulidae > Garcialebias > Garcialebias charrua. The sequence continues at coordinate 19,996 of JBBPBX010018870.1, forward strand.
ACAGTGTCACAGTGTGTTAGACAGTGTCTCAGTGTGTTAAACAGTGTCTTGGTGTGTTAGACAGTGTCTCAGTGTCATAGACAGTGTCAGTGTGTTAGACAGTGTCTCAGTGTGTTAGACAGTGTCTTGGTGTGTTAGACAGTTGTAGTGAGATACCTTTGTCTCTGGAAATTCTTAAGTGGTACACTTTTTCTTTGAGCTCTTCAAGGGAAGAGTGGACACTATTTTTTACATTAATCTGAATCAAGATACAAATTTAAATCAATAAGAGACTTCTTTTAATCTGTGTTAATTCAAATATATAAAATGACTAATCTTGTGTTAGTTTAGCATTATTGTGTTCAATGTTTTGATAGTCAAAGACTGTTTAATTCAAACTGGAATTAGCAGCTGCACATCCTCTTACTATGAATGTGTAATGGTGCACTTTTTCTCTGACACCTGCAGTGAAGGACAGTGACACTGTTTATCTCATTTAGTTTGAATTCAGGACACTAATCACCTCAACAAGAGACTCTTTATATTTGTCCTAATTAATAATCAGAAGAATAATCTCCTGTTATGTTATTATCATCAGTAGGTTCAATATGTTGATAATTGAATGACATTGTTTAATCAAAGTGACAGGTCAACAGTGTTTGTTTAAAGTGTTAAGACAGTTTTTAATCAGTTTTATCATAAAAGCTGGTGCCTAAAACTAACACTTTACCCTCCCCTTTTGACCTAAACTAACCTCTTGACCTCTTCCTCTCAACCTCCTGATCTCACTCTCATTCCCCCTTCTTGGGCCACTGGCCAATCGGGAAGGACTGAGTACTGTATCTAGATCAAGCTCCCTGTAAAAGCAAGACTTCCTGGAAGTAGGCAGTCTTGCTGGAGAGTTTGAAATGTAATGTTTCTCCTGAGAGCTGTTTGGACGTTAGTCAAGCGTCAAAGACTCGTCCATCAGCTAGGGTTGACAGTCTGTCGCTGTTACAACCCGAACCGAGCGTACAGCTCCAACTTGAATGAAAATTCCTTTTAAGGAATGTTTATTCTGAAACTCAACCGGAACCAGTTGCCACTATTTCAGTCCGATTAACGCGGACGTCCGGAGACATTGAAACGGTAAAACGGACAACCGGACCCGAGGGGAATGATCATCTCACGAAGGTAACAAGTCGTCAGATGTTTTTTCAAGTGTACCGGCGGCTAGCGGGCGTCTGCCGGAAAGTGTGCCGATCTCTGGTTGCAACACATCTTCCCAAGATAACTCCCTTACTCTTACTTCCATTATATCCTCCTTCTTTCTCCTCCTCATTCTAAAACCTCTCCTTAAATTTATTCTTGCCAGTAACTAAACTTTAAGAAATATTTGCCTACAGATACTGTATAAAGTAATATGTCATCTCATTACTTGTTTCTGTTGTTCACAAATTTAATCTGATGACGTTAAGTTTATATGAAAATTTATCAAAACCAATCCGTTTGTACACATGTTGATGTAATTTATGATTCTGTTAATAAATGATTCATCTCCTGGTGAATCAACATAAATTAACGTTTAATGCCGGTTACAGATGATCTGACCACACAATTTATTTGTTAATTCCTGAAAAAGAGAGAACTCATGAAATAATTGTTGATAAGGTTGTGTCAGGTATAACCTACTCATTCTTATATCTAGTGTATTGGACTGATCAGTAAATCTTATCTCCCCTATACTATTACACAGTGTGTCAGACAGTGTCAGACAGTGTCTTGGTATGTTAGACAGTGTCTCATTGTGTTAGACAGTGTCTTGGTATGTTAGACAGTGTCTTGGTATGTTAGACAGTGTCTTGGTATGTTAGACAGTGTCTCAGTGTGTCAGACAGTGTCTTGGTATGTTAGACAGTGACGGGTGGCCGTGGTGTAGTGGTAATGGCAGTCGTCTCCCGATCGGAAAGTTGGCGGTTTGACTCCCGGGACCCGCACCATGTGTCGTTGTGTCCTTGGGCAAGACACTTAACCCTGAGTTGCTCCCGGTAGGACTGGAAAGCACCTTGCATGGTAGTCTGCCGCCACCGGTTTATGAATGTGTGTAGCATTCAATATATGTGTAGCACTTTGAGATTTTCAGTAATGAAAAGTGCGTTATAAATTGAATTAATTATTATTATTAATTATTATTATTATTATCATTGTGTTAGACAGTGTCTTGGTATGTTAGACAGTGTCTTGGTATGTTAGACAGTGTCTTGTATGTTAAGACAGTGTCTTGGTATGTTAGACAGTGTCTCAGTGTGTTAGACAGTGTCTTGGTATGTTAGACAGTGTCTTGTATGTTAAGACAGTGTCTTCACTGTTTGCTAAACACCTGAATCATTTTTGTACAGATTCTAATCTAATACTGTCAAGTAAAGAATTATTGCCAGCTGACAGTTACACCTATATTAGTGAAGCCTGGCATTCTACGTCTTGGTTGGACCATTGTATCACTACAGCAGATGCTCATGCTGCTTTGGTATACATTAATATCTTATATAATGTGTCCACTGTTGACCACATCCCCTTTGAGCTGGCAATTAGATTTGATTATATACCTGCAACTGTAAATGTGGACAATAATCAAATTCAGACACGTATAGACTGGTCTTCTTTATCTGAGGAACAAATAGACCATTACTATGCCCAAACTGATCATTTGTTATGTGGAATTAAACTACCTAGAGAGGCGGTTGCTTGTACAGACTGTAACTGCTCTAATTTTGGACATAGAACCGATATAACTCAATTTTATTCTGACATAACTGAAGCGCTACTGGGGGCTAGCCTGCCTTATAATAAAAGTAACGTAAAGATTAAAAATAAACCAGGTTGGAACACATACGTGTCTAAATACCACAGTGAAGCCCGCGAAGCTACCACCAATTGGGCTCTAGCAGGTAAACCCAGGCAGGGTCCTATCTTTGAACACAAAAAGCTGTCTAATGCAAAATACAAATATGCATTACGCTTCATTAGACGGAATGAGCAAACCATGAGGGCTGATTCCTTGGCAAAAAAACTCATAGGAAAGGACACAAAAGCATTTTGGAAAGAGGTTAAATCTATAGGAAATAATAAATCCACTCTCCCTTGCACTGTCGATGGTGCCTCTGGGGCAAATATGATTGTAGATTTTTGGCAACAACACTACAGCAAGATATTTACCTGTGTTCAGAGTGAACCCTTCCATGTTGACAAGGTTAGTACTGCAGAAACTATCAAGTCACATGAGGTCTATCAAGCAATTGAAGAACTATCTGTAAATAAATCTATAGGAATGGATCTTATTTCAGCTGAACATCTCAAGTTTGCAAGTTCAAGGGTAGCCCCTCTTCTTGCCTTGTGTTTCACTGGTTTTATTATGCATGGTTTTATTCCTGATTCCTTGATGAATGTTGTTATTCTTCCTGTGATTAAGAACAAAGCTGGAAAAATTGGCAGCTCTGATAACTATAGACCTATTGCCCTAGCTAATACACTATCTAAGGTCTTTGAACTAATTCTTTTGCCAAAATTTGCAAAGATAATAATGTCTGCTGACAATCAATTTGGGTTCAAGTCCGAGCATGGCACTGATCTATGTATATATGGCCTAAAAGAATTACTGAATAACTATAATAACAAGAATTCTACGGTTTTTATGTGTTTCTTAGACGCCTCCAAGGCTTTTGATCGTGTAAACCATCGAAAACTATTTTTAAAATTATGCCAAGCTGGTGTGCCCAAATATATAGTGAGATGTCTGTCCTATTGGTATGCTAATCAAAATATGCAAGTCAAATGGGATAATTGTGTGTCTGCATCCTTCCGTGTCAGCAATGGTGTCAGACAAGGGAGCATTTTATCTCCTATACTGTTTAATTTTTATATGAATGACCTCTCTAAGCAGCTAAACCTATGTAAAACTGGCTGCATGGTTGGAGATACAATTATCAATCATCTTATGTATGCTGATGACTTAGTGGTTTTTAGTCCAAGTTCTGCTGGTCTTCAGAAGCTGCTTCATGTCTGTTCAGCATATGGTGAGACACATGATATCATATTCAACCCCTCTAAAAGTCTCATTTTGATTTGTCGCACTAAAGAGGACAAAAATAGCGTGTTTCCACTTTTTAAGCTGTCTGGGACTTTATTGAATGTTGCAAATGAAGTAAAGTATCTGGGTCATGTGTTGACAGACCGTCGGTCTGATGATGAGGACATTTACCGTCAGGTTCGAATGATATATGCTCAGGCAAATATCCTTGCTCGTAAGTTTGCATTCTGTTCTGATGAAGTGAAAATTAACTTATTTAGATCATATTGTTCATCACTGTATACGGCACATTTGTGGTGCAATTTTAAAAAAGCCAGTCTTCATAGATTGAAGGTGGCTTATAATGACGCACTAAGACTTCTTTTAAATAAGCCCAGATGGACCAGTGCCAGTGAACTGTTTGTATCTGCTCGCGTCAACACTTTGATGGCTGTTTTAAGAAATTTTATGTATAAATTTATTTGTCGTTTACATAAGTCTAATAATAGAATTATTCTACTGTTGACTAATGTCAAATATAGTGCAGTGAAATATTCATCTGTGCTTTGGAGACATTGGTATGATTGCCTCCTGAACGGTTAGGTACTTTTTCTATTGTTCTTTTTATCTTATTTTATAATTTTTTGTAATTTTTTATTTGTATTTTGTATTTTGTATTTTATTTTATCATGGTTGTTGTCTCTTATCTAGGTTGGACCCTGAGTCTGTAATAAAGTTTATCTATCTATCTATCTATCTATCTTGGTATGTTAGACAGTGTATTGGTATGTTAGACAGTGTCTTGGTATGTTAGACAGTGTCTTGGTATGTTAGACAGTGTCTTGTATGTTAAGACAGTGTCTTGGTATGTTAGACAGTGTCTTGGTATGTTAGACAGTGTCTTGTATGTTAAGACAGTGTCTTGGTATGTTAGACAGTGTATTGGTATGTTAGACAGTGTCTCAGTGTGTTAGACAGTGTCTTGGTATGTTAGACAGTGTCTCAGTGTGTTAGACAGTGTCTCAGTGTTAGACAGTGTCTTGGTGTGTTATACAGTGTCTCAGTGTGTTAGACAGTGTCTTGGTATGTTAGACAGTGTCTTGGTGTGTTAGACAGTGTCTTTCTGTGTTAGACAATGTCTTGGTGTGTTATGGTACGTCCAGACCAAACGCGTTTTCAACTGCAGGAGCGTCCAGTTTACATGCAAAGTCAATGGGGGACGCGCCTCCAGGCGTGTCTTGGCATCGGGCGTCACGTCACGTGCGTGTTGAGCGTTTTGGAAGTGGCATTTTGAGC
>JBBPBX010018870.1:27702-45098 GCA_038048925.1 Garcialebias charrua
ATTAAAATCCCGATGAGCAAAATTAGTTTCTTCTTGCAAGAATTTTATTTAAAATACCCAGAGTCATGATTTACGGGAGGTTGGACACAGGAACAAAGACAAACACGAGTACCGGTACACACCTGAGCTAAATGGCAAACGTGGAACAGGTGCATGTGGTGTGCGGGAAAGCAGATCCTGACACCCATTACCTTTATGATGACAGAAAGAATATGCTCACATGAATGAGAAATGTGAAGTCATTAGTTTAGGGATGCCATTTGAAATATTTGAAGTGTTGGCCATAGATAAGAATAAAGGCATGCTTGATGGCTAAAATATAATTTTTGAAAAGGAAGAACATAGAGAGGAGCCAGTTGAGGTGGGTTGGGCATCTGGTTACGATGCCTCCTGGACGCCTCCCTGGTGAGGTGTTCCGGGCATGTCCCACCAGGAGGAGGCCCAGAGGAAGACCCAGGACACGTTGGAGGGACTATGTTTCTCGGCTGGCCTGGGAACACCTTGGGATTCTCCTGGAGGAGCTGCTCCAAGTGGCTGGGGAGAGGGAAGTCTGGGCCTCGTTACTTAGGCTGCTACCCCCACGACCCGACCCCGGATAAGCAGAAGAAAATGGATGGATGGATGGATGGATGGAAAAGGAAGTACTGATTATGAGACATCTGTAATACAGTTTTATGATAAAACCACCTCAGGTGGAGGAGTTCAAGTATCTGGATATCTTGTTAAAAAGGAATGAAGCAGAAGATGAATCTATGGATCAGGAGGACCTCATCCTCAGTAATGAGAGCATGGTGAACGAAGAGATGAGTCGAAAGGCAAAGCTCTTTTAACTGGTCTGTCTACATTCCAGCCTTCACCTGTGGTCATGAAGTTTGGATCAGGACCGAAAGAACGAGAGCCTGAATACAAGAGGCTGAAATGAGCTTCCTCCATAGGGTGGCCAGACTCAGCCTTAGAGGTAAGGTTTTTTACTTCTACTTTTTACTTCCGCTCTCGGCAGGGACTGGTCGCATTTCCTTTTGCTCCTACATCTCCCTGCATTCCCTCCCCCGCTTCTGCATTTGTCTCGTCTATAACTCTTCAGCGCTCGCTCGAACCAATTTGGAATGGAATTATGTGCGTGGACTGTCTTCTGGGCTATTTCACTTATCGATTCTATCGACAACAAAAATTTCTGCGAAGCGCTCCGGCCGGGGAGAGCCAGGGCGCCCTATCGACACGCAGGCGGTGAGCTGCATTATGGACTCTATGAGCAGGCTAATGCAGCTGTCCGCTCTTTCTGTCGGGGACGTGGAATCTCTGTGTTTTATTGGGACACCGGAGGCTCATGCCACTGAAGGGCTGAGGGGGACCGCGGCGATTGGCGTGCTGACGAGGACCTCCGCTCAGCGAAAATGCTTTGATCCAGGCTATGAAGGACCTTCCCAGCTGTTTGTGCGGGCTGTGTCACACGGTGAGAGAAGCGGTGGCTGCCGCGGACCTGCAGTGTGAACTGTGGACTCGTTTACAGCGCTCGGATTCAAACAGAGCACATATGGAGGAATCTTTTAGCTCGGAACCTGACACGAATTCGGCGATTTGGACCCAGAAAACAGAACCTGGACTTAAAGACCGCAGTACAAAGAACACTGTGGGCTGACTGGAAAATAAAGCAACTTATCTAATCTGGCCTCTGGCCTTGGACTGTTGAAGGCTGTCTACAAATCTTCTCCTAGACTGGGAGCTGAAGGAACCCGCTGCCTCCTACCCCTCCCCCAGAGGTTTCTGTGTGCATTCTTGGTTTGAGCCGAGCTCTGAGACCAGCGAACTGTTTCTTATCTAGAATTGTTACACACAGACTGTTCCCTCCCGCCTGCCGTCATAAATGCATCTTGTCCTGTAACTAAATGTGCTTATTTGATATGGTTTTTACTGATTCACGCGGTGTCTTGAAGACAAAACGTGATTCATCTTTTTTTAATATCAACGCTGTAAACCCCGTGTCTTATCCTGTTTTCCTGCTTTTGACCTTCATCTGGGGACAGATTGGGCCTGGCCGCGCTATGAGTTATGAGTGTTGATAAACATATAACGTGTTGATAAACATGTCATGCTTTGTTCAGCTGCAGCTTGTTTGCACTCATTCTATCTCCTGGATGTCTGAAACTACATATTTACGTTGTACCGATGAAAATTGATGCAATGTTAATAAACCTTCTTGATTCTTGATTGATTGATTCTTGAAGGTGAGGAGCTCTGTCATCTGGGGTGAGCTCGGAGTAGAGCCGATGCTCCTTCACATCAAAATGAGTCTGTTGAGGTGGTTCAGGCATCCGATTAGGACACCTCTCTTTGGAGGTTTTCCAGACACGTCCCACAGGTAACAGACCCCATGGAAGACCCAGAAGGTAATGAGTACCCTCTCTGGTCTGAGAAATCCTTGGGGTCCCCGCAGGTGGAACTGGAGAGCGTCAATGGGAACAGGGAGGTCTGGTTTTCTCTCTTGGTCCTGTGGCTTCCCTGACTCGAACACAGAGATCAGCGATAAATGGAGATAAAACCCCTTCTCTAAACGTTATGCTTAAATATCCTGAACTCAGCTCACAATCTTTGTTGCAACTCTGATAGCATATTCTTTTACAATTAGTATAATTATTTGATATATCTTTCATTTTAAATCTGGCTGGAAACATCTCGATTAGAAGTAATACTAGTAATGATATCAAAAAAAAAAAAAAAGAAAGACAGGGATGTCAAGAATGTATGTCAACAATCTCCAGGGGCACAAGTCCATCCAATACTTAAAAATGTGAACCAACCACTTACATTATTTTGTTTTTAAAGTCCTCCTACCAAAGTCCAACCAGCCTAAAATAACCACAGGTCTGTTCTGAGATGAACCTGGTCCTCTTGGGACAACATGTCATAGTGACCGAAATGTACCGGTATTTGAATCTGGATGAGGCACAAATATGCGACAGAGCCAGATTATGAGAAGCGTGTCATGATGACTTGAAGTCAGTTTAAGAATTAATTCAACGTGACAACAGACTGAAAGGAAATGACCCAGAAAGCTCCATCAACTGTTAGCGGCTCTGATTCTATTAATTATCTGAATGTTCAGTCAGAGAAGATTAACCACCAATGCAAACTGATCGTTGGGCTCCTCTTTATGTCCCATCTCATAATTTATAAATACTTTTTAAGATTTTTGTTTTGATCCCCTGCTCTGCAGCATGTTAGTTTAAATGAATCAGCTTTAGCCCTCTCTGGCTCCTGCTCTGCCAAACCGCATCACATCATGGCTACAAGTTTTCGCTACAGTGACAACCTAACACAAAGTCATAATGACATTGTGTCAGTCGCAACATCCAAGGAGCGTGTTCAACCCCCACACCCCAATCCCTCAACCCCCACACCCCTCTCTGCCTCTGCAGTCACTAATGCAGCATCAGTGAATGGTGCCAAACAATCAGGCACATGTTGCTTTGATTATTTGCTGCAAGTCACTCAGATAAGAAGATGTCGTGTGAGTGGACGGGCTGGGCGAAAATAAGCTGCGACTAAAACTCAGAGACCCCAGGTTTGTAGCTTTTCATCAACTAAATTGCACCTTAAACGTGCCCACCTAAACAAAATGATGTACATTTAAACTGTGGGCTTCTCAAAGCAGCTATTTCATGGCTTTTGCATGCGTCAGTGTGCCAGATAATAAAAAGAGTATCGCAAACAGCACATCATACGCCTTTTGACAAACTATTAGCGATCTATAGCAATGGTCTGGACAAGCAAAGACCTTGCTTTAAATTTGACCTTGATTTGTGACCTTGACTTCTGAGATGGGGTGATGAAAAGTGTAAGCGGCACTTGATTTAGTGATGATGCATATAGGTTAGGTTTATGTTTATTGACAGATGTAAATCAACACAAGGTCAACAATGCAATGGAATGCTCAAGAAGAGAAGAACTGTCTTGACTCTCCAAAAAACAACAAGAAATACCAAAGCGTGCAACAAAATTACACTGCCAGGCCCCAAAAAAAAGTCACCACCTGGATTTAACTAAGAAAATAGGTACGGGCCTCCTATTGTATTATTACTGCACGGGCAATTATCTTTCAGCTGACAACAAGTTATTTAACCCCAACTGGTGCAATGAGTTGCTTCTCATTTCTTAAACAACCATGTTGAAAGACACATCGCATGGTCGTGGAAAAGATGTCAGTCTGTTTAAGAAGGGTCAAATCATTGACATGCATCAAGCAGAGAAAACATCTAAGGAGATTGCAGAAACTACTAAAATTGGGTTAAGAACTGTCCAACGCATTATTAAAAACTGGAAGGATAGTGGGGACCCATCGTCTTCAAGGAAGAAATGTGGCCGGAAAAAAATCCTGAATGATTGTGATCAGCGATCACTTAAACGTTTGATGAAATCAAATCAAAGAAAATCAACAGTAGCACTCAGGGCTATGTTTAATAGTGAAGGTCAGAGCATTTCAGGGCTGAACACCTCAATGTGTAACTGGCTGCTAGACTTCCTGACCGGGAGACCACAGGCAGTACGGGTCGGGAATAACACATCCAGCACCATCAGATTGAATACAGGGGCCCCACAAGGATGTGTGCTGAGCCCCCTTCTATTCACCCTGCTAACACACGACTGCACACCATCATACAGCTCCAACCACTTCATCAAGTTTGCGGACGACACAACAGTGGTGGGTCTCATCAGCAACAACGATGAGACGGACTACAGGAACGAGGTGAGCCGCCTGGCCTTGTGGTGCGGACACAACAATCTCACTCTCAACGTGGAGAAGACAAAGGAGATTGTTGTGGACTTCAGGAAGAGGGATGCCCAACATGCCCCTCTGACCATCAACAGCACCACAGTGGAGAGAGTGGACAGCACCAAGTTCCTGGGAGTGCACGTCTCAGAGGACCTGTCCTGGAGCAGGAACACTGCATCACTGGCCAAGAAGGCTCACCAGCGTCTCTACTTTCTCCGCAAGCTGAAAAGGGCTGGAGCTTCAACCCCCATCATGTGCACCTTCTACAGAGGTGCCATAGAAAGTGTCCTGACCAGCTGCATCACTGTGTGGTTTGGTGCATGTACTGCATCCTGCCGCAAGAGCCTCCAGCGCATCGTGAGAGCAGCTGAGAAGATTGTCGGCACCTCCTTCCCCTCACTGCAGGACTTACACAGCAACCGCCTCACTCGGAAAGCCCTCTGCATGGCAGGTGATCCCACACACCCACTACACAGCTGCTTCAGCCTGCTGCCATCAGGGAGGAGACTGAGGAGTCTCCAGGCTCGAACCAGCAGACTAAATGACAGCTCTGTTCATCAGGCAGTCAGGATGCTTAACTCTCTGCCTGCTCTGCCCTCCCTCCCACTTGTACTGCCTTAACACAAAAAACTTTCACACATTACCACACAACACAAAGATTTTAACACTGGACTCTGTGTCATCAAAACGGGTTATTCACTCAACTCACGGTCATGTGCTCATTCAGTTTGCACTACTTCTTATATTTGCACTAATGTTTGTATTACATTACTGCCTATAGTCATACTACTGTTTACATTCACTGTTTACATTTATTACTACTGTTTACATTTATTACTGTTTACATTTATTACTACTGTTTACATTCACACTACTTTTTATATCTACACTACTGCTGATATAATATATATATATTATTTTTTACTAGCCTTATTGCATATGCCACTTTACCTCTATACCAATATCAACTACCTCATACATATACTGTGTACATAAACTTCATATGCTGCTTTGTCACTCTATTACAAATGTCAATGCCAGAACTTTCATTTTATTTTATAGATATACTTTTTATACTTTTATACTACTATGCAAAAAACTCAGGACAGTATTACACTTTTTATTATTTCATTTTATGCTTATGTTTATTAAATGTTTAGTGTTTTAGTGTTGGTGTAACTTTTTCATACTTTCATACTACTACTATGCAAAAACTACTATGCAAAAACTCAGGACAGTATTACACTTTTACTTTTATTATTTCATTTTATGCTTATGTTTATTAAATGTTTCAGTGTTTTAGTGTTTAAATGGTTACTGTTGCACCGAGGGACTGAGAGAAATGCAATTTCAATCCTGTGTATGTCCTGTACATATTGCAGTTTTGACAATAAAGTTGACTTTGACTTTGACTTGACTTCCACGTGCACAATGCGCAGGGAACTCAAGGGGTTGGGACTAAACAGCTAGTCTTAAGAAAACCAAAATCAATGAGGCTAACTGAAAAAAGGCTTCAATTTGCTAGGGAGCATAAAGATTGAACTGTGGAGCAATGGAAGAAGGTCATGTGATCTGATGAGTCCAGATTTACCCTGTTCCAGAGTGATGGGTGCATCAGGGTAAGAAGAGAGGCAGGTGAAGTGATGCACCCATCATGACTAGTGCCTAGTCATCAATGCAAGATACTGTATTGGTGAAAAATTAATGCAATACTGGATGGAAATAGATCTGGTGACATTGCAGAAGCTTATCAAAACAATGCCATAGAGAATGCATGCTGTAATCAAAGCTAAAGGTGGTCCCACAAAATATTAGTGTGACCTTTTTTTTGGGTGGCAACTTTTTTTGTCCAAGCAGTGTAGAAAAACAAGGCACCAAAAATGAAAAAGAAATGCATCTACAGCAGCACGGTCCTATTAGCAGAGTGATTCTGTTAGCAGTGAGGTTCTGTTAGCAACACGGTCATGTTAGCAGCATGATGATAATAACAACCATGGCAACGGACGATGACTGCCCTCCAGAACAGGGTCTGGAAGATAGAACATCCAAGGTTTTCCCCACGGAACTGAACTGTTCCATACAGTTGGGTCTGTGCAGGCAGATGGGGGATCATGAAGACGGCCGCCATGACAGGCCGAAGCCTGAGCCTGAGGCTGGAAGGGGACTGAGAACTGAACCACGGGGTTAGGATCGACACAGAGAACTCCAAAAGTGTGTTGCGGTCATACCCCTAGCGTGGGTGTACAATGTAAAGTGTATCTACAAAAAACAAAAACAGCAGGAACAAAAAAGGAGCGCGTCAAACTAGAGTTCCCATCAGTGCTGCCATACTGTGGCACACGTGACGTCACATATGTGTATAAAGATTTGTTAAATGATCTTGAGCAGATCAGAAGGTATGAGCGGTACAAGAGAAAGTTTATGGACAGACGAAGACTTTACCATAATGACTTTCACAAGGTTTATAAAAACAAACGTCCTTGTTGAAAAGACGTCTGACACACGTGTCAGTCCCCTTCTTCTCAGAGATATGAAACGAGCAGCAGATCAAAGAGAGGACACGAGGCTCGGTGTGTACGAGACACCAGGAAGTGAAGGAAAGGGTGGGATTAAAGAATAACAATAAAAGAACAGCAGCAGAGGAAATCTGCTTCTTATCTGCACAGCTGCACCTACGCTAATCTGAAGCTCCTGAACTGAGGAATTTCTACTTTTTCCCTCCACCCTTTTCCATGAGAAGTTTGACTTTAATTTAAAAAAAAAGATCACAAATAGCTTCTTCAGAGTCTCACATTAGTGCTATAAGTAAAAAATAAGCGCATCAAACTTCCCTAGACTGCCGTGTATTCCAATCAATCAATTGGTGTAATTAATCACGTCAATTTAATTATAAAGAAGTTGTTTTTATGTAAAACTGGGATTTATCAAATGAACTGACTGCACACAGTAATTTAGTCTTCAGATGAAAGAAGATTAAACAAAATGTCACATAAATACACTTTAAATGAGGTACCGGTATTGTTGTGTGTGAATCTATTTCTCTGTCTTAAAGTCTAAAATTAAGTTACATAAAGTACAGAAAGTGTTCAAGCTTTAAACTACCCCATTATTTTACTTTTTTTTAGATTTGGCCTCCACAGAACCAGACATTCTCGTAATGTTTTTAAAATAACCATGAAAACATTTTCTCATCCTTCAAGAAAGTATATATTTTTACTTTGGTTGAATATTTTCTTTGTGACAATTTTCTTGTCTTCTTAAGTTGCTAAGTTTCTGTAAATGAATCAAATATTGACCAAAAATAAATAAATAAAAATCAGCAATCAGCCATGCCTGTACATACATAATCGATCATCGATCGGTCACTGAATGTCTGATTTATTTGTTATGTAGCTTTGAAAATGTATACAATCTGATATATTCATTCAAAAGCAAACTTAACCATGCAGTATGTAACTGTTGTAAAAAACATTTTATAATTTTTATATTTTATTTATTTTATTTGAGGTCTTGGTCTCGACGTGGTCTCAGACCCTAAAAGTCTTGGTCTCGTCTCGGCCTCTGTACACTCTGGTTTTGGTCTTGACTTGGTTTCGGGTTAGGTGGTCTTGAACACAACACTACTGTATACAGTACTGTACTATGTAGATGATACCACATTATATTCATTTAAAAATGTCCAGTTTCCCTCTTGATCATTTTATCAACTGCAATATTTAGAGAAGTTTTATGAATCACTATCCAAAAGTCTCCTTTCTGGTAGAACTCAGTAAATGTTTTTGGTGTTTTGCACATGAAGTGAAAATAAAATATTATAGCCAAAGGTTTGTATTTTACTTCCTATTGCTCATTTTGAAAATATTGTTTTTCATCTGTTTTGCTGTTAAACCTAAACATCATATAAAAAAGGATTACCAGCTAATTTGCAGAAAGTCTGCATCGACCTCTGAACCCTGCAGCTGTGGGCCGCACAAAATCACTCCAAGGGCCGCAGATGGCCCTCGGGCCGTACATTGGACAGCAGTGTAACAAGTTCCACGCAAGCAGAGAGCTGCTGAACAGGCTTCTAATTTTGTGAACGAGTAAGGCAGAGGCGGCGAGTTGTTCAATGTTTTGACCCACGAGGTAACATCCTTTCCTCTTCATTCTGAAACTTGTTCATTCAAGCCGACGTTCATTCAGCTAAACTGCTAATCAGCGTGTTTAGTAATAATGATCCCCTGCACCATGTGACTGAATGTGTGGGTGTGTCTGAGAGCCAATACCCATTCAGCTGTTTGAAAAGCCACCGCTCGGCCAACTTTACACCCAGTCAGCAGAGAAACAACTCACACTCACAGAGAGGTGTGGCCCTAAAACTCCTGCCCTTCCGCAAAGATGAGGATGTGCCTCTCTCGAGGATATTGAACCTTTAGACACACACACACATGCACACACAGAATCAGTCATTGAGTCAGCATGAAACTTAAGCTGAAAGACTCAGGAGGAAGTGGACAGCGTTACAGTTTTCTGAGGCTCAGCAGACTACTGAAAAGGCGCATAAGGATGTAAAGTTAAAGTGATGACAACGAGGGCGGAAACAAGACAAACATGGATGTTGAAGGACAAAACGAGGAAGGAGTTAATCAAATTCACCTTAATGCAGGTGTCCATAACATCTGTCTGTGAGCCAGGCAGACAAAGAGCCCAACGAGCCTCCATCGTGAGGGAGGGTCCAGTCTAACCTGCAGCTGAACAACCAGACCTCTCATGCAGCTCTAAAGCTGTGAGCTCCACACACTGCAGACATGTTTCTATTGATAAAGTTCAAGTATTTTTATTCTCATTCGCATCACATGTGGTACATGAGGTGGAACAAAGTTATGTACTCAAGGTCCCAGTTACATCCCAAAATAGCAAAAATATAAAGCATAAAAAGAAACAGTATACAGTATGAGGATCTAAGACATATGCTAAACACTAATACAGTAATGTAAAATAATATGGTATATTAACGTAAACAGCAGCCTGAACATGAGTTTTAAATGAGTAGAAGGGTATGAATGAATACAGCAGCATGAGATCGTCAGCATGAATTTTTATTATTATTCATTTTACATTAAAACAAAAAACCAAAAGAAAAATAACAAACCATTTTGCATATTGTTAAAAAGAAAACATAAAATGAAAGGTGGCAGAAAGAAGAAGAAATCTTATTGTATCTGCCCCTTTTTTCAATAACAAACAATTCAAACAATAATCTTCTGTGAGTAACAGAATAAAAAGAGTAACTTTTCACAATATACAAATATCTAGAACATTAAACACTTAACTGAAAGTTTTAGTGTTTTGTTAACAATTTAGTTTTGATCATTTTTTTAAACATAAGCACCGATTTTACATTTTTTATATCATTCCCCAAACCGTTCCACAATTCAACTCCCTGTATTCAAATAGACTGTCCTCTTATACTAGTTTTGTACCATGGTTTTGCAAAAATTTCAGTTCCCTTAAGACTGTAGCAGCTTTTTCTCTTAACAAAGTGTACTTGAACGTTTGAAGGTAATGTATTATTATGAGCTCTATACATTACTAACAAAATATTATAATCCACCAAATCATATAAAACTTCAGTAATTTGAGTTGGTTAAATAATATATTAAATGAATGACAGTAAGGCTTTCTTGTAATAATTCTCACAGCTCTTTTCTGTAAAATAAAAATAGACTTTGTTATAGTTTTGCACGCTTTACCCCAAACCTCAAGACAATTAATTAAATAATCTGCAGCATCAGAATAGAAATCCAGTAGTTTTTAATCTTTATTTAATTAATTTTTTTATTTTGGGAAAGGGGGGAGGGGGGTTGATCATGACCTTGGCTGAGAATCTTCACCAGCTTATGAGGAAGGAGTCGTAAAAAATAACTATAGATGTGCTTGAAATCTATCTACTTGAAAATATACTCTTTAAATCTAATCTTGAAATCTGCTCACCACAGACTCATGTTCAGGCTGATGTTTAATACACCATAATAGTTTACATTGTTAGTGTTTAGTGTATATCTTAATGTATACCGTAGATCTTTACATACTGTTTCTTTTTATACTTTATATTCTTTTTTTTGCTATTTTTGGGTGTAACTGGGACCTTGAGTACACAATTTCGTTCCACCACATGTGATGCAAATGAGAATAAACTTGAACTTGAAATGCAGTTTTAAAGGACAGTTACTAAACTCCACTGCAGAGGAGTCATTAGTAAAACTTAATAGAATAGAATAGAATAGAATTCAGGTGTGCCAGCAGCAAAGCGACAGCTGGTAAATCGAAGCATGCGGATTTCACACAAAGGTAAAAGTATAAAAAACATAAAGTATGAAGAAGAGACTGTACAGTAAAGACACATTTACAGCATAAGAAAAACTGTGCTGTTATTAAATATAGCATACTCTGATTCAAAGACGTGCAACTGAGTGGGATAATTTAAAGTATGTACAACGTTCAAGTGTGTTTTTACGAAGAAAAAGGAAAACACTACAGTCTATTTACAAGAAATGAAAACCTGTGCAAGTGACAGCAGGGATGTAATCACTTGAGTTTGTTGGGAGCGGTGATGGTTTAAACTTTATTGTAGCAGCTGCTGGGAGGAAGGACCTGCAATAACACGATGCAGCATCTGTCACTGAAGGAGCTCTCCAGCTCTGCAACAGCTTCATGCATGGGGTGGGAGACATGGTCCAACAGTGTTGCTGTTCATCAGAGTTCTTGTGTCTCCCACCACCTGCACCGGGTCCAGAGGGCACCCCAGGGCAGAGCTGGACTTCCTGATGAGTTTATCTAACCGCTTCCTCTCAGGTGTGGATAAGATGCTGCTCCAACAAACTACACCATCGATGGCTGATTCCATCAGTCAAAACAAATAATAGTTAAATAAGTAATACCGGTAATAATAATGTGTTATGTGTTGTCATCATTGTATGTTAAATTGAATATGTTAAAAAGTTAATAATGTACAGTAGTTTAAACCAGCAGTTAAAAGAATAAATATTTTTGTCGTCGAACAACAGTTCAGCTTCTCTTGGAGTGAGTTAGTTTTCCAACGCTGCGTTCTTGGCTTCATGGATCGTTTGGACACGACAGAAGAAGAAAAGCTCAGGAGTGAGACGTCCCACCAAACATGGGTGGGTTTACTTAGGACAACGGATGCAAATTAGCTATTGTGCTAACTCCGGCATATTTACATTGATGCTAACTGCTGTTATGTTGATTAATATGCATTGTCCTAACTTAAATAAATAAATAAATGAAATGAAAATGTCCCACTGACGACGGAGCACAGCTTTTCCTGTAAACGGCGCCATCTTTGTTTGTCAAAGAGCTCCCCGCAGCTCGCCGTGTGTCGTTTGTAGCGCTCGAAGCTGGCGCTGTGACTGACTCTCAGCTACTACCACACCAATCTGTGTAGTATACATGCGTTATAGTCACGTTTGTGTCAGATGATGTTGATTAGCTGCAGCAGCCATCTTGAATTGGGATGACTTCAATAAGTTAAAGCCAAATGCTCGCTAAAGGCCAAATGTAGAAAGAAATTTTGCTTAAAAGGCTAAGAGTAGAAACACGCTGACTGAATGTAGCAAAAGGATAGCTAAAAAGTAGCAAAAGGGTAGTTGAAAGCTAAAAGTATCACAAGACTAGCTAAAAACTTAATGTGGCTAAAGGCTTGCTGAAAGAAGCAGAACAGTAGCTAAAACTAAAGAAAAATGTGCTGAATAAAAGTAAGAAGTTGTGGACTAAAAGAAGCAAAGAACTAGCTAAAAGAAAATTTTTGAAAAAGACGAGCTAAAAATAACAAAAGACTAGCTAGAAACTAAAAGTAGCAAAAGATGAGCTAAAAACTAAAAATAGCTAAAGGCTGACTGAAAGGATTAGAATGACAACTCAAAACTAACTGTAGCATAACAGTAGCTAAAAGTAGAAACATGCTAAATAAAAGTTAAAAACTTCTTAAAAGAAGCAGAAGACTAGCTAAAAGATAAATATAGCAAAATGGTATCTTATAGCTAAAAGTAACAAAAGACTAGCTGAAAGTTACAAGTAGAAAAAGACTAGCTAAAAAAATAAGTGTAGCTAAAGTTACTGAAAGTTGTAGATTGGCAACTAAAAGCTAAAAGTAGTAGAACAGAATTTGTTGATCTTTGGAGAGAATAAGAAGATGTTTTCCTTCCATTGGAATTTACACGTGGGGAAAAAAAAGATAAATAAAGATACAAATTTTGAAAAGTACTCAAGTTACAAAAATCAAGTCATAGCAGCTGTATCCCAAATGAGCCGAACATTTTCTGAGCAGTTACAATAGCACAAACTACGCTAGAAAATCCACGGAAAAATAATGCTGAATCAGCACTGACGCGACAAATATGTTCTGCCTTGTTGTCGTGAAGCTCAGAATGCTTTTTCCATCAGTGGACAGAATGGGGGGTGGGGTTCTCCTCCACAAGCCAGCTGCTAAAACAATCAGTAACTGTGTAGGACACCAGGACAGGCAGACATCCTGCAGGACAGGAGGGTGGCAGAGGCTCCCTGCAGACCCTCACATCCCCACGAATCTCTTCAGAGCTTGTTTCAGCTCCGATGGAGCAGAAACAGAAAAAAAAAGAAGGACATCAGAGGGTCCTGAAAGTGTTCACCTGCGTCCTTCAAACCTCAGAGGCCCTTTCCTTCCTGTACCTGTTGTCTGTTGTAAATATCTACAACTGCCGCGCCTCCTTGCTCACCCGGGGGTGTGGGGGCCAGATAGCTGTCAGACGGCCGGGAGTCCTGTCTGTAACAGAAAACTGACTCTGGAGGAAAGAAAGAGACGTTACGGAGCAAAAAGGACGTGATCGGCCACAGCACACGTGACCCTTCCACTCCACGCACAGCCCAGCACTGTGTCGAGGAGCTACTGAGGAGCTCATCCTGCAGACGCTCAGCCCAGACGCATGGAGGATTCATGTTTTTAAAACTCTGTGGCGCTTCCACAGATCTACACTGTGCGTGCAGTCGAAGAGACGCCTGTATCCAACCTGCTGCAACCAGCCTCGTGCCTGCAGAACCCCCCCGCTGTGACTGGCTGATGAGGATGATTGGTGATGTTGTGCTCCCACCCCAGGGAGTTTGAGCCGTGTTTTCTAAGATTAGCCTGCTCCACAGCCCGGCACACAAGCAGGAGCACGCTCAGTTCTGTACAGCAACGCTCTCCCCAGAACCGCTGGAAGAAGAAGATAAGAAACTTAATATTTAAGCTGTCCATGTATAAAACACAGG
Source organism: Garcialebias charrua (assembly GCA_038048925.1). Classification (NCBI taxonomy): domain Eukaryota; kingdom Metazoa; phylum Chordata; class Actinopteri; order Cyprinodontiformes; family Rivulidae; genus Garcialebias; species Garcialebias charrua. The sequence continues at coordinate 41,759 of JBBPBX010018870.1, forward strand.
TTTCATCTTTGGTGTGAAAATGCTTGTTTTCTGAGTGACTGAGGGGGAGGAGCCTAAAACACCATTGAAACAACCATGGAGTTTTTCATTCATTCAACCATTCAACCTTTATTTAGTCAGGTAAATCTCATTGAGCCTCGTGGACTCATTTACAAGAGCGACCTGCTACAAACTAAAGAATGATGAACAGCAATTTTAGAATTTCCTTAAACAATAAACAATAGAAAAACATAAGAGAGAAATACAGAATTTGCTTTTTTTAAACATTATAAGGTAGATGTATAAAATCAAAAACAAGAACATGTCTGCATTGGTTTTTGCCAGGATTCCAACAGATTCTTAAAACCATTTAGTTCAAGACAGTCCTGGTCAGATTAATGAATGGATTACAGACGGCTTCAAAACATGAGGGGCTTTGATAAACCATACTGACAGTTAGCAAAAAAAAGTTTAAACAACATTCTTGGGCAACATGTTAGTGCTCAGAATATGTGTCAGGTATCAGTGTCAGCTACTACCACACCAAAGTTCACCAAAGTTCAGGTCAATAACTGTAAAACTGAGTTGTAGCCATTTTAATGTTGTTTTTAAGTCATGGCTGCCATCTTGAATCAGGTCGATCAGTTGTAGACACACATCTTCCACTGGTACATTTTCATCTTTAAATCACTTCTTGGTCTGCTGCCCTCATACATCTCCTCCTACATGTCTTTGCGTGAGTGCAGCTACAGTGTGCGCTCTCAGGACATGATTACCTGCAGTGTTCCATTGCAAGGCTACAGCTGGTCCAGAATGCTGCAGCCCGATTCTTAACTGGTACAGGCCATAGAGAGCACATTACACCAGTTTTGGCCTCCCTGCACTGGTTACTCATTCACCTTCGGATCCAGTTTAAAATACTCATGTATGTTTTTAAATCTCTGAACAGTTCCGCTCCACCTTATCTCACTGACCTTCTGCAGCCATATGTCCCACGGCGCTCTCTGAGGTCAGCAGACCAGATCCTTCTCTCAGTCCCAGATACTCGCCGGAAGCTCAGAGGTGACAGGGCCTTCTCAGTTGCAGGTCCAAGACTGTGGAATGAGTTGCCACTGAGTGTCAGGCAGGCTCCCTCACTCACAGTATTTACGTCTCGCTTGAAAACCCACTTCTATTCTCTTGCCTTTAACACGATGTGATTTGTTTTGATCCTCTCTGTAATATACGGTACATTGTTATTTATAAGACTGAGCTGAACACAGCTTCTCAGACTGAGGAAGTCTTTCGGACGAAAGACGAAACGTTTCTACAGTTTTTTTTGCTTTGTTTTTTGTGTCCAGAGGACCAGACTTAATAATAATAATAATAATAATAATTAATTCAATTTATAACGCACTTTTCATTACTGAAAATCTCAAAGTGCTACACATATATTGAATGCTACACACATTCATAAACCGGTGGCGGCAGACTACCATGCAAGGTGCTTTCCAGTCCTACCGGGAGCAACTCGGGGTTAAGTGTCTTGCCCAAGGACACAACGACACATGGTGCGGGTCCCGGGAGTCGAACCGCCAACTTTCCGATCGGGAGACGACTGCCCCTACCACTATGCCACGGCCGCCCGTGGCATAGTGGTAAAAGTGGTAAATAAAAGTTTTTATTTAAAACAAAGAAAGCCAATGTGTCATTTTAACTGCAGTAAACACATTTAAGTAAAAGTTGTCTGCCTGAAAAAAGGAGCATTAGACCTAACAAAGGAACATGTTCTGATCATTCAACTCCAGTTTGTCTTCAACTCCAGTTAAAATACTGTCTAGTCAACCTTGTAAATAAAGGGTCAATAGTGAACAATATTTTAACTTCCTGATACCATTTTCAAAACTTGGACCCGAGTGTCGAGACATTTGGAGAAATCTCTCGTCTCCTAACATCCATGAACTGACACATTTTAATATTGCAGCAAGAATTTCTTGTTCAAGTTCAGAAGAAGTTGATTTTCAAAGTTTTTTGAGTCCAGTCTGGCTGTTTTGGGAGAGAGAATCTGTCCTGCTGAACTGAACAGTTTTTCAATAATATTTCAATAAGGCCATGGGTGGTGTGTATCTTCTGGCTGAATGTGGTGGAATCCATTTTGGGTGTGTTAGTGGTGCTGTGGGTGCTCCCAGCTCAATGACGTATACACTAGAATATACGTCATTGGTCCAGCTCTTCTTGAAGGCAGGTCTAATGTTACCTGTCCACTTTGCAGTGATTCAATGGACCAACTCCTCTCTTGACCTCAGTTACTTTCAAACTAACGACAAATCAAAAAGTTGCAACATGAATGTAACTTGTAACTCAACACATTATAGAAATGTAGTGTAGTAGAAAGTACAAGTACTTCATGTAAAATGTAGTGGAGTAAGTACCCACATATACTTTGTGATTCTACTTAAGTAAAGTACAGATACATGAAAAATGTCCTTAAGTACAGTAAAAAAAGTACTTGTACTTAGTTACATCCCACCACTGTCATCAGGTTCAATACACTATTAAATCAAAATGTTGTGCAACAATAATGCTTTAGAAAAAGTAACTGTATGAAGTTAACAAATAGAGAACTGTACTGTAGTTACTTAATAGTTTTCCCTTATTTCTATCACAGTGTCAGAGTAATTTACTCTAACCCATTTTAAACATAACCATAAGTGAAATGTGATTATTCAGTCACATTTTAACATATGTAACCACTACTTAATTTAATTAGTAATAAACCTCAGCAGTAAAGTTACTTTGGTTCTAGGATCACACAGGAGGATAATAAGCAAGTAAGTTTTAACAACTCAAATTTATTTTTCTTTCCCCACAAAAAAAATAATTTAAATAAAACTTATTACCTTAATACAGATTAATTAAAGAACTTAAATTGTCCACCCTAAACAAATAAAAAATAAACAGAAAAAACAATAAGGGTAGGTTTCTTGTTAAAAGTTCATTAAAAGAACTACTTCTCTTTAAAAAAAATACAAATTCCAATTAGCCCTTCAATATACAATTCAGTCAGTTCAGTCAATGTGCACAAAGATTGTCAGTTAAAGAAAATATGTTCATGAACATATAGCTTGTGAGTTTGAAAGATTGGGGGCCCCCTTTTCTTTTTTTTCCTTGTTCAATAAGCTTATCTGTTGTCCAAGCGGCTCCAGCAGTGCAGTCCCTCCTCTTTCCAGACTTCAGTCCGAGTAACAAAGATGGCGGCGGGACCCTCCTACTTCTGGACTTCACTGGCTCGTTCAGATATCAGCCGTTAAAAAAACCAACCTGCATGCACAGTGGTAACCGTTCATGCGCGTGCACAGAAATCAGCGACATCTTTCAATCA
>JBBPBX010018871.1:0-45098 GCA_038048925.1 Garcialebias charrua
ACAAAGGTTTTCTTTTCTAAATGGGGGGTTTGGACTGCCCCTACCTCTCAATGGGATCAAGGGGGGAGGGGGTAGTCCACTTATTATCCATCTCTTTTGCGTCTACTCTCTTTCTCTTATCCCATGTCTCCCTCCCTCCTTACACTCCCCTAAGTCCCACCACTTTTATTTTCATTCATTCATCCCCCTGTGCAGCATCCAGGGCCCTTCCTTCATCAATCGCTCCTCCACATGGAGCACTTCTGTTCTGAGTCCATTTTAATATTTCACAAGCACCATCCATCTCTGTCTGTATGTACCCTTCAAATGCAAATATATCTACAGTACTGGCATTTATCCTGACATTGGAAATATGCAACATTAAATCACTTTAGATGTAAAATAAATAAATAAATAATAATAATAATAATAATAATAATAATAATAATAATAATAATAATAATAATAATAAATTAATTAATAAATAAATAAATAAATAAATACATAAATAAACTAAAATACTATCCAGAATTTGAAACATTTACACTGCTTATTGTTTGGAGGTTTAATTTTTAAGAATGCACAAAAGTAAAGGACTGCATATCGCCCACCATCTTTCATGCCAGTTTTTTATTATTATTAACAAAAGTTGAATTGTATATCTTATGTTGGGAAATTACCATAGTTGTGTCTGTTTGGGCAAACATTGATATTTTTTATTCTATGCTCAAAGGATGTTTTGTGTGGATGACTTTTGAGGTATCACCGCATTAAATTTCAACTCAATTCCTGTAAAATTGATGGGTTTTTAGCCACTATTGAGTTTGCTAAAGTACAGTTTTGGCAGCCATATTTAATTGGATTGACTCCAAATGTTAATCTATTATAGATGTACATCTAATGATTTCGTCCTTAAAGTTTCAATAAAAATATCCCTTAAAAAATCATAACAAACTGGCAACTGTACACCAACAATTATTTGATTCCCCATTTTTCATTGGCAATTACTGGTAACAATGACACAGCAATATACACAAACAATTGTAGAGGCATAGCAAAAAACAGGTATGAATCAGGAATTTCATAAATTCTACAATTAAATTATTTGGTAACCAGTAAAGATGGGATGGTTTGGTGTAAAAAAAAATGTATTGACAAAAGATAAATTGTTCAAGAAAGGGTAGGCTGAGCTTAGTGATTTATATTAAAATGCATAGCATCATGGAAGGTTTGACCAAAGTGAAATTGTGATGCCAATACATCTGGGTTCAAATATTGCCTCCACTTCAGCTCATGTGGGATGTTTTTGGTTTGCATTCTTCATAACCAAGCAAAAGTGGTCCAAAGGAGAACAAACTTGTGAACTAGTGACTGGATCATGTGCAGCCAAGTCTCAGTGGTGATGTGCAGGCAGGTCAGGGTTTCCTGATTCAGTCAGTTGTAAGGTTTGACTAAACAGTGTTGTTTTTACAGCAATGTCAATGGGCCTCTGTGCACCACTTACTTGAGGAAGTCATGGCACCAGGACACATTTTGGAAAAAAGGAAAGTCAAAGAGGGCAGTGTGACACTTGTCTGAAAAATTAAGTAGCTTAGATGAAACAGATGTGTAACAACATCTGTGCAACTGCAGCTCTTGAAGGGTGTTTCCAGTCTACTGAGGTAAAGACCAACTAAAAGTGGTCCAAGGAAAAAAAGGTTGGTGCATTTGGTCATTGGTGGCCAAAGCTGGCTTAGTATTTGAACAAATAATGTCAATGTCAATGTCAATTTTATTTATGTAGCACATAAAAACAACCCAAGTCGACCAAAGTGCTTTACAGTTTAAAAAAAATAAAAAACAACAGAGTAAAATGCATCTAGTGCCACTAAACATAATAAAGCTATCAGTAAATACACAACAACAATAAAATCTGCTCAAAATTTGATCTCAGATTCTGCGAGGATCAAATGCCAAGTAAAAGAGATGAGTCTTAAGTGAAGATTTAAAAGTGTCAACAGTCTGAGCGGTCTTTACTTTCTCAGGTAAACTGTTCCACAGTTTTGGAGCAGCAACCGCAAAAGCCCGATCACCTCTGGATTTCATTTTGGATCTGGGGACATCTAAGAGAAACTGGTTGGTAGACCGGAGTGCTCTTACAGGAGTGTAGATGTTGATAAGATCACATAAATATGACGGGGCCAGACCTTTTAAGATTTTAAAAACAAGCAATAAAATCTTAAAATCAATTCGATAGCAGACAGGGAGCCAGTGAAGAGAAGCCAGGACAGGGGTTATGTGTTCATATTTTTTAGTTGAAGTTAAAAGACGAGCTGCTGCGTTCTGGACAGATTGTAAACGATGCAAAGATGATTTGTCTAAACCAACATACAGTGAATTACAATAGTCCAAGCGAGAAGTAATAAAAGCGTGAATCACCTTTTCAAGGTCTCTGAAAGAGAGACAAGACTTCACCTTGGCAATGAGTCTTAGCTGGAAGAAACCGGATTTAACTACAGCATTTATCTGTTTGTCTAACTTAAAAGCACTGTCAAAAATAACTCCCAGATTCCTGACATTGGAGTGGCTGTATGAAGCCAAGGGGCCAAGAACATTTAGGGTGTTACATTTGCCAAAGCTGATGGCTTCCGTTTTATTTCCATTTAGATTTTAAAAAATTAAGTTTTAACCAGATTTTGATGTCATTCAGACAGTCCAGGAGTGGATCCAGTGGAGTGACCCTGTCTGACTCAATTTGATTTGATTTGATGTTTATTCATTCATTTTAAAAGGACAATACAAGATAGTTTCATCAGATACAAGAATACAAGTAGGATAAAATGAAGGGAGCAGAAAGAAGATGAAATCTTATTATATCTGCCCCTTATTTCACAGTTTGTTCAACCAATGATAACCTTCAAACTACATCACAAAATGAATAATTCTACTTAATTTTTCTAACTGTAATATACAAACTACATCACAAAATGAATAGTTCTACTTAATTTTACTAACTGTAATACACAAACTACATCACAAAATGAATAATTCTACTTAATTTATCTAACTGTAATACACAAACTACATCACAAAATGAATAATTCTACTTAATTTTTCTAACTGTAATACACAAACTACATCATTCTAACTGTAATACACAAACTACATCAGAAAATGAATAGTTCTACTTAATTTTTCTAACTGTAATACACAAACTACATCACAAAATGAATAATTCTATTTACACAAACACACTAAGTTACATCATATATAGTTTTTGAGCAAGTCCTTTTTGACCTTTTTCTTAAATGTATACATTGATTTTGCATTTTTAACATCACTCTCCAGAACATTCCACAATCGAACTCCCTGAATTGAGGTAGACCGTCCCTTTAAGCTGGTTCTGAATTGTGGTTTGATGAATATCTCTGTCCCTTTGAGATTGTAATAACTTTGTCTTTTTATAAAATGTCTTTGGATATTTAAAGGTAATGTGTTATTATGAGCCCTATACATAACTGATAAAATACTATATTCTACCAATTCCTGGAATTTCAATAAATTTAGCTGAAGAAACAAGGTGTTTGATGGGTGACTGAAATGTTTTCTGGTGATTACTCTTACAGCTCTCTTTTGTAAAATAAAAACAGGCTTTGTAATTGTTTTGCACGCTTTTCCCCAAACCTCAATACAATAGATTAAATGTGGAACAATGATTGTGTTATACAACATATACAGAGCTTTATCAATTAAAAAATCCCTGACTTTATACAGTACTGCAATTGATCTAGCTATTTTTGTTTTAATGGAATTTACATGATGTTTCCATGTCAGTTTGTCATCAATGATAACACCCAGAAACTTCACTTCACTCACTTTACAGATCACAACATCTTCAATTTCAAATGGATCGTCAACAATTCTCTTTTTGTTACTGAATATCATGTAATTAGTTTTATCTAAATTCAAAGATAATTTGTTTAATTTAAACCAAGTTTGTATTTTTATAAATTCTGTTTTCATCATATCCAAAATCTGTTTTATGTCTTTACCCGAACAGAAAAATGTGGTATCATCGGCAAAAAGAACACATTTAAGAAGTCCTGACACATTTACCAAGTCATTCACATATAAAATAAATAACTTTGGTCCAAGCACAGAGCCCTGAGGAACTCCACAAGTGATATCACGGAGGTCAGATCTAACATCATTTATTTGCACAAACTGTTTCCTATCTTTCAAATAGCTAGATACCCACTGTTTATGTTTATGTTTATGTTTATTAAATTTGTTCATTTTTTTACAAAAGAAACACAATACAAGACAATCCCATTAATGATACGTACACAATGTAAAAAAATGAAAGGAAGCAGAAAGAAGAATAAATCTTATTATATCTGCCCCTTTTTTCAAACAATCAGATTAAACAATAATAATATTTCACCAGTAGTACAAAATGACTAACTCTTTCTAATTTTCTAATACTAATACGTAACTAATAATCGATACAAAACACATTAATAATATTTCACCAGTAGTACAAAATGACTAATTCTTTCTAATTTTCTAATACTAATACATAATTAAAAATTGATACAAAGCACATTAATAATCTTCCACCAGTAGTACAAAATGACTAACTCTTTCTAATTTTCTAATACTAATACATTACTAATAAATAATACAATACACATTATGCTAATTCATATATATTTTTTCAACAAATTCCTTTTGATCATTTTTTTAAATGTAAACAGTGACTTGGCATTTTTAACTACATTCTCCAAGCCATTCCATAATCTAATTCCCTGGATTGAGGTAGAACGTCCCTTCAAGCTAGTTCTGAATTGTGGTTTTACAAACATCTCTGTCCCCTTAAGATTATAACAACTTTGTCTTTTAACAAAGTGCATTTGGATATTTAAAGGTAATTTGTTGTTCTGAGCCCTATACATAATTGATAAAATATTATAATCAACCAAATCATGGAACTTCAATAATTTCAGTTGATAAAATAATGTACTGGATGGATGACAGTAATGTTTTCTAGTGATAATTCTTACAGCTCTTTTCTGTAATACAAAAATAGGCTTTGTGATTGTTTTACACGCTTTCCCCCAAACATCAATACAATAGATTAAGTGTGGAACAATGATTGTGTTATACAACAAATACAGAGCTTTATCATTCAATAGGTCTCTGACCTTGTATAGTACTGCAATCGATTTAGCTATTTTTATTCTTACAGAATTTATGTGTTGTTTCCATGTCAGTTTGTCATCAATAATAACACCCAAAAACTTCACCTCACTCACTCTACAAATCTCAACACCCTCAATTTTGAGTGGAACATCAACAGTTTTCTTTTTATTACTGAATATCATGTAATTAGTTTTTTCTAGATTTAATGATAATTTATTGATTTTAAACCAAGTTTGTATTTTGGTAAATTCTGTCTTTATCAATTCCAACATTTGTTCTATATCTTCACCTAAACAGAAAAAAGTGGTATCATCAGCAAAAAGTATACATTTAAGGAGTCCTGACACATTTACCAAGTCATTCACATATAAAATAAATAGCTTTGGTCCAAGCACAGAGCCCTGGGGAACTCCACATGTGATATTACAGAGGTCAGATCTTACATCATTTATTTGTACAAATTGTTTCCTATCTTTCAAATAGCTAGATACCCACTGTAATGCTGGTCCTCTAATACCATATTTGTTCAGTTTTTCAAGGAGAATGGTGTGATCAATAGTATCGAATGCTTTTTTTAAATCAACAAAAATACTGACACAGTATTGTTTTTGATCGACAGCAGTAGTTATTTGTTCCATTAATTCCATGAGAGCCATTGATGTAGAGTTTTTAGCTCTGAACCCATATTGACTATTGCTTAGAATATTTTGTTTGTCTATAAATTGATCTAGTCTGTTCACAAAAAGTTTTTCAAGAATTTTAGAAAACTGTGGTAACAAGGATATAGGTCTATAATTGTTGAACACACATTTATCACCATTTTTAAAAAGAGGAACTACCTTAGCTACTTTCATATTATCTGGAAATATTCCTGTTGAAAATGATAAGTTACATATATATGTAAACGGCTCAATAACATGGCTCATTATATCCTTTACAAACATCATATCCATGTCCACCCAGTCCTTTGATCTCTTGTCTGTAAGATTTTTTACTACTTTCATTATTTCCTCTTCGTTAGTTCCATTTAGAAAAATACTGCTTGTACAGCCTGTAATTGTGTGGCTCACATTATTATTTACTTTTGGTATTTTAGCTGCAAGGCTTGATCCAACATTCACAAAATACTGATTAAATCCATTGACAATTTCATTTTCATCATAAACCTCATCTTTTTCTTTTACAAAATATTTTGAAATACTAGTTTTTGCTTTATGATTCTTCATAACACTATTCATTACTCGCCATGTTGCTTTCATATCACCATTACTTTTATCTAATAATTTACTATAATATTCTTTCTTATGTTTCCTTATAATCCCTACTAATTTATTTTTATACTTTTTATATTTTTCTTCAGCGTTTTGACTTCGCAATTTCAAGAAACACGAATACAAATAATTCTTTTTTTTACAAGCATTTCTCAACCCTTTTGTCATCCATGGTTGGTCAACAATTTTTCTCTTTGTGTAATTTGTTTGTACACAATTTTTTTCATACAGAGTTTCCAAGATATTCATAAACTCATCATATGATCTGTTCACATCATCAACATACACTTTATTCCAGTCTTGTTTATCTAGATCCTCTTTTAATTTTTCCATAACTTTTTTTGATGTGTTTATGATCTTTTTCTTTGCGTTAACTTCTTTTGTGATACTTTGATCATTTTTATAGATTGTGAAAACTGGTAAATGATCACTTAAGTCGGTCGTTAAGATACCACCTATCACCTCTCCGTCTGTTATATTTGTGAAAATATTATCAATTATTGTGGCACTATGAGTTGTAATTCTTGTTGGCTTGGATATCAATGGATACATATTTAAACTGTACATTGAATTTATAAATGTACTGATGTTATTTGAATCTGTTTTGTTTCCCATATCAATGTTAAAGTCTCCACACAGAAAAACTTTTTTATTAAAACTCTTCTCCAATAGCTCCAGGATTTTATCAGTGAATATTTCTATATTTGATCCTGGTGATCTATATACACAACTTATTATTATGTTTTTATCATTTTTGTTTATTATTTCTATTGTTATCATTTCCATAAGATTATCAACTATTATTGACATTTCATTATTTAGTTTACATTTTAATTCATTTTTAACATATAAAGCGACACCACCGCCTCTCTTATTATTTCTGTTCATGTGAAATAATTCATACCCTTCAATGTGAATATTACTTGTGTTATCGTCATTGAGCCATGTCTCTGACAGTGCTATTATCGTAAAAGTTCTATTTAACTGTTTTAAGTAATCTGTTATGTTGGATATATTTGCATTTATACTTCTGCTGTTAATGTGAATAATAGAGAGAACTCCATTTGTTATATTGATGTCATTAAATTGCTCTTCATTGTAGTATTCGCTATCTTTTATTACTGGAAAAAAGTTAGCATCAATAACATCATTAACATTATATATTTTAGGTTCTGAGTCTTCGTATGTTGTCATGTTTTAATGTATTTGATGTATTTGTTCATTTCAGTTGTTTCATTGATTTGTACTTTGTCCTCCTCTGTGCTCCTCTAGATCCTTCAGTTCTTTTATCATTTTAGGGTTAGCCCCTACATGTGTTTTGATAAAGATGTTTCCATTTCTTGTCCACGTTGATGCTATTTTGTGTTGGCTTCTTAGCCACCTTGCTTCCTTTGCAATTCTTCCGTTTTTTTTTGTTAGATGTTCATTTATGTACGTTTTTGTTCCCTTCAGTAGGTGTGATTGACTAATTACATAGTTTCTAAACTTCCTGCTAACGAATTCGACAACTACCGACGGTTTGGTATTTGGTGTTTTACTGGGCAGGGTGTAACAGAACGAAATGTCCTCATATTTTATGTCAAAGTAATTGTCCCATAAAAAATTAACTACAGTCTCCTCCAGAGTCTCTAGTTCTTCCTGTGGTGCATCCTCAGTTGGGCCAGTGTTAGTGAGAGCATGTTTAAATGTCCGACACTTACTAACATCAAGTCCTGTGATCACCACGTTGTTCTTTTTTGTGTATTTTTCCATGTCTTCTATTTTTTCTTCCAGTTCAGCTATTTTATTGTCTTTGCTGGTTATCAGATCTTTCAGTTGTCTTATTTCATCAACCAGATTGGCCTGTGAATCAATTTTTTCTGATAATTTTGATAGTTTTTCATTTATACTGTTTAGTGATTTTTTAAAGTCTTCCATTTCTGCTGAGTTGTTTTCCGCCGACTCTGGTGACTTTTGACCACCTTTTTTTGACTCAGGTGATTTTTGTCCACCTCTTTTCGGCATTACTTACAGAGTTTGTAGTCTAGTGGTAGCAGGTCTCTGGTTGATGGTTTGTTTACTGAACCACGTGGCTCTTCCACGAGGCTCACAGGCCTAATGATGGTGGTTGTGGCCCAGTGCCCAGATCAGCAGTTAGTTCAGAACTCACGGTCTCAGCAGAACTCACGGTCTCAGCAGCCCGCAGCAGTCCCCTGGCTCGCCCACGGCGCACGGCTCAGATCGAAGCCTCATGTGATGTCCACTGTTCACGGCGCTTGGATCAGCTCGAAGCCCCAGGTGGCGTCCACGGCTCACGGCTCTCGGATCAGCTCGAAGCCCCAGTTGGCGTCCACGGTTCACGGCTCTCGGATCAGCTCGAAGCCCCAGTTGGCGTCCACGGTTCACGGCGCTCGGATCAGCTCGAAGCCCCAGGTGGTGTCCACGGCTCACGGCGCTCGGATTAGCTCGAGGCCCCAGGTGGCGTCCACGGTTCACGGCGCTCGGATCAGTTTGAAGCCCCAGGTGGCGTCCACGGTTCACGGCCCACTCGTGGCTCTCGGATCAGTTTGAAGCCCCAGGTGGCGTCCACGGTTCACGGCCCACTCGTGGCTCTCGGATCAGCTCGAAGCCCCTTGTTCACGGTTCACGGCCCACTCGTGGCTCTCGGATCAGCTCGAAGCCCCTTGTTGCGTTCACGGCTCACGGCCCCCTCGTTGCGCTCGGCAGCACATGGCTAGCGTTAGCTTGTAGTCTGAAGCCACCACTCCCAGCTTTGTTGTTTTCTTTCGCTGCAACAAAGCACCTCCGGCGTGCCGGCCCGCGTTTCTTCGTAACAACCAGCGTATTTTTCCGGTTTATTTGTTAACGAAGTCCGCAGCTCCGCAGCTACGGCACCCGGTTACGGTGACCTAGCTCGGTTAGCTTTGATTAGCTCGGTAGCTACGCTAGGCTAACTCTCGGCGAAAACTCACGGACATGTTGGCTTGTAGATTCATAAATTCTGGATCGCATGCTCCAGTCCAAGTTCCGCAGCTTTTTCAGAGCTCCTCTCTGCACATCCAGCGCTAAAAACTGCGAAAAAAGCTCTCCAAATACTCCTTTTGGAGGTACTGGCAGGAGCCCGACTACAAACGTCCACTCTGCTCAGCCGCCATCTTACCAAGTCCAAGTCCAAGTCCACTGTAATGCTGGTCCTCTAATACCATATTTATTTAGTTTTTCAAGGAGAATGGTGTGGGGTCAATGGTATCAATTGCTTTTTTTAGATCAACAAAAACACTAACACAGTACTGTTTATGATCGACAGCATTAGTTATTTGTTCCATTAAATCCATGAGAGCCATTGATGTAGAATTGGAAGATATAACTGTGTATCATCAGCAAAGCAGTGAAAAGGAATGTTGTGTTTTCTAAAAATGGACCCCAAAGGCAACATGTACAAATTAAAAAGCAGTGGACCTAAAATAGACCCTTGAGGGACTCCACAGATCAAAGGAGCTGGAGATGAAGAACAGTTCCCTAAATGAACAGAAAAACTCCTGTCAGTCAGGTAGGATCTAAACCAGGATAAAACTGTGCCTTTGATACCGACCACGTGTTCCAGTCGTGACAACAAGATGTTGTGGTCCACAGTATCAAAGGCAGCAGAAAGGTCTAAAAGCACTAAAACAGCAGATCCTCCTGCATCAACAGTTAAAAGAAGGTCATTAAAAACTCTTAAAAGGGCTGTTTCTGTGCTGTGGCCTGATTTAAAACCTGACTGGAATTTTTCACCAATGCTGTTGGCAGTTAAAAACCTCTTAAGTTGATTAAAAACAACTTTCTCTAAAATTTTTGACAGAAAAGGTAGTTTTGAAATAGGTCTATAATTTAAGAGCAGTGTTGTATCGAGGTTTTTCTTCTTTATGAGAGGCTGCACCACAGCATGTTTAAAAGAAGCTGGAACGCAGCTAGATAACAGGGACATGTGAATTATGACAAGAACTAATGGACCAAGTGTGCTAAAAACTTCTTTGAACAGTCTAGAGGGAACACAGTCCAAAGGTGAATTAGAAGGATGCATGTCCAAATAAGGAACGTAGCTCTGATAGAAGGTTTACGTTTGTGTCCTACATGGGGAAGATATTGCCATCAGGATGTATTATGGGAAGTAGGCAAGACAGCAAGAGCAGTCTGTCAATTATGTATATGCTAGTTTGACACAAACCACCTACCTAACATTGTTGTCTGCCAAGTATTTCCATTCATAAAAATGTATATTCCCTGAAGTGAAATTTCAGAAGGATAACTGAATTGTCTGAAGAGTGCAACAGTCAGTTTCAAGGTGGTGTCTTAGTCTCCAAATGTTTTTGATCGCTTCATAGCGTTTGCAAGTTTGATTGGTCCACCTGTGGCTCAGATCTGTGTCAATGTGTAGAGAATTACCATATTTCCGCCTGATAAGTCTCACCTCTCTATAAGTCGCTTTGTCCAATTATTGGCAATAAATTGGAAAAATCCATAAACATGTCGCACCTCTATTTAAGTCGCATCTATTATGTGTCACCGCGACGTGACGCGTCAGCGCGTCATTTGCCCTGCTGAAAATGGCGGCCACAGAAGCATGCACAGAAGGACTTTTAACAAGATTAACACGGTAAAAACAATTATTTGTCTGCTGAAAATTATAGCAAAGATGTGTCTTAGCTTAACCGTTCCTTAATAAATTCACGTAATGGTCAAATCTGCTGGATTTAAATTGTTTCGCTTTGACGTCTTCCAAACGGTTGCGCGCACTGCGAAAATAAATTATAAATAAATCTAATTTTAGCTCAAACAACTCCAACAGCTAATAGTTTGTAAATGACCACCAATAAATTACTTTCTTTAAGTTTAAAGAAAATCTGGCGTGTGGTTTATGAGCTATTTTGGTAAATAGTAGCCAGAAAAACAACAAAGCTAACCATTACACATTTACAGTTATAAAACATCAAATTTTATCTCAAACAATTCCAACAGCTAACAGTTTGTAATTGACCACCAAGTAATTACTTTCTGCAAGTTTAAAGAAAATCTGACGTGTGGTTTATGAGCTATTTTGGTAAATAGTAGCCGGAAAAACAACGTAGCTAACCGCTACAAATTTACGGTTATAAAACATCGTAATTGATCTCAAACAATTCCAACAGCTAAAAGTTTGTAAATGTCCATCTAGTGATCACTTTCTGTAAGTTTGATCAAAATCTGTCCTGTAGTTCATGAGTTATTTAGATAAATAGTACCCGTTGCTAACAAACACTGAGCTAACCGTAGTTCATACCTCCAGAGCAGGAGGCCGGGCTGCGACAGAGTCAGTCCGACCAGAGGAGGCTGCCGTCGGACACATGAGGTGGGAACGGTCAGTGTACCCTAGCGGACAAAAGTGGTACTGCACCCCTAGCGGCCGAAAGTTATACTGCACCATTTTTTGCCAAAATGAAAAACGGTCATATCTGAGCCAAAAATTGGTCTAAAAATATGGGGGAAAATCCATGAACAAGTCTCACCCCTCTATAAGTCGCAGGACATGCAAATTAGGCAAAAAGGTGTGACTTATAGACCAGAAAATATGGTAAATGCATTAAATGTTGGGTAGCATGAAGGCTTAGTGGTTAGCACTGTTCCCTCACATAAAGAATGTCCTGGATTCGAGTCCCGGTTTGGGCCTAGGGTTTTTCCTTGTGTTTGAATGGATTTTCTCCAGGTACTCCACTTTTCTTAAAAAGTTCAAAAACATGGATGGAACAAGCGATGAAAAATGTTGATGTAAATATTTAATAATTGACAAATAAAGGAAAAAAAAACATGGATGTTTAGGCTGCCTTCAGGCCCAGGCCTCACTTGCAAAAGAACAACCATGTGGTACCTGCAGCGACCTTTCAGAGAGCCCAGACAGGTTATTTTCACACCCAAGCACATGCTCATATCCACAATATTCTTGAGGGTGTCACTGTAGAAGCGAATGTGCATTGTACTTCCTGTCCGACACCGGAAGTGCCTGTATTCCATTGGCGGAGTATGGATCGCGGGTGTTTTTGAAAGTTATTTTCATTCATTTTATCGGAGCAAACACAGCTTTTGTTTAAACGGAACGTTTACTGAAATGTCCTACCGGGGTTCAGGTACCTGCTGTGCTGTTCGCGGCTGCACCAACAACCGGACCAAGCTAAATCTTTGGCTAAAACAACAGTGTTTTCAACACGGACCCAAAACAAAGAAAGAGTGTCCCTGCATCCTACTCTATGGCTGTGTCTGCGCGATCAGGTAACATCTGTACCGTATTCGTCGGCGTATAAGTCGCACCGGAGTATAAGTCGCACCAACCTAATTATGCCCAATTAAATGGAAAAATCAACGTATAAGTCGCACCGGCCTATAAGTCGCACCGGCCTATAGGTCGCACCTCACGTGAACTGGTGTTTTGCCCAAAATGGACTGGCTGCCAAATTGTTTGGAAGGACTTTTGACAAGATTATCACATAAAAACTACAGTATTTTGTTTGATGTGTCTTAGTTGAACTTTTCATTAATAAATGAACATTATTTTGGACTGGCTGCCAAATTGTTTGGAAGGACTTTTGACAAGATTATCACATAAAAACTACAGTATTTTGTTTGATGTGTCTTAGTTGAACTTTTCATTAATAAATGAACATTATTTTGGACTGGCTGCCAAATTGTTTGGAAGGACTTTTGACAAGATTATCACATAAAAACTACAGTATTTTGTTTGATGTGTCTTAGTTGAACTTTTCATTAATAAATGAACATTATTTTGGACTGGCTGCCAAATTGTTTGGAAGGACTTTTGACAAGATTATCACATAAAAACTACAGTATTTTGTTTGATGTGTCTTAGTTGAACTTTTCATTAATAAATGAACATAATTTTTGTATATTTTGTGTCTTTCATCATTTATCTTTAAAGATAAACACATAAAAATATATTTTTATTAGCTGACATTACAGTAAAAAACGTGTCTCAGTTTAAAATGATGACAGAAACAGATACTGTATTTATTTTATGGTTTTTATTTATTTATTCAAAACCATTGAAGTCTTCATCTTCTGTGTCACTGCACCATTTTTGGACCAGGCAGATGTCAACAGTGTAGGTACTGTAAAGGGTTTCTTAGCGCCCATAGCGGCCGAAACTGGTACTGCACCATTTTTGGAGTTTTTGACCAAAGTCAAATTATGACCAAAATATTGGAAAAATCGACGTATAAGTCGCACCGGCCTATAAGTCGCAGGGCTTAGAAATGTAGGCAAAAAGGTGCGACTTATACGCCGGAGAATACGGTAATTTCTTTTTATTCAGGGAGGGTTTATTAATGAGAGTTTTGGATGATTTACTGTCTTAAAACGATATATGTCAGGCGCGACCAGTATTTTTAGCCGAGATAGCTGCTAATAAACCTTAGCCGAGAGGCCGGAGCTAACGCGTTCGCTATTTATGTAGTTTTAAATTATGTCTGCGCGATCAGGTAACATCTTTTTATTCGGGGAGGGTTTATTAATGAGAGTTTTGGAAGATTTACTGTCTTAAAACGATAGATCTCAGACGCGACAGGTACTTTTAGCCGAGATAGCTGCTAATAAACCTTAGCCGAGAGGCCGGAGCAAACGCGTTCGCTATTTAGGTATTTTTAAATTATGTCAGCGCGATCAGGTCACATCTGTTATTTCTTTTTATTCGGGGAGGGATATTAATGAGAGTTTTGGATGATTTACTGTCTTAAAACGATAGATCTCAGATGCGACCAGTATTTTTAGCCGAGATAGCTGCTAAGCTGCTCACATATGATTGTACAGCCACACATCCAGGCTGTCATATTGTTAAGTTTGCAGATGATACAGCTGTGGTGGGATGCATCACAGATAATGATGAATCCAGCTACAGACAGGAGGTGGAACATCTGGAGAGCTGGTGCAAAGAGAACAACCTTCACATGAATGTGAAGAAGACGAAGGAGATGATTGTGGACTTCAGAAGGAACAAACACACCCACACCCCACTGTATATAGGTGGATCTGCGGTGGAGGTGGTCTCCAGCTACAAATACCTGGGTGTACACTTGAATGATAACCTCAGCTGGAGCAATAACACCACCAGCCTGATCAAGAAAGGTCATCAGAGACTCTACTTCCTCAGACGGCTGAGACGAGCTGGTCTGAGAAGCCCAGTCCTCACCTCGTTCTACAGGTGTGCAGTGGAGAGCGTCCTGTGCTCCAGCATCAACGTGTGGCATGGAGGCTGCACAGTTGCAGAGAGAAAAGCTCTGCAGAGAGTGGTGAAGGCTGCACAGAAGTCTGTGGGAGTCAGTCTCCCCACCATCACAGACATTTACACCTCCAGATGCAGAAAAAGAGCCACCTGCATCATGAAAGACCTCACTCACCCAGCACACTCACTCTTTGCACCACTCCCCTCGGGACGGAGGTTGAGGAGCATCAAATGTAGAACCACTAGACTGAGGAACAGCTTCTACCCTGAGGCTGTCAGACTCATGAATAAATAAATAATAAGAATAAACACTGCAAAATGTCACATCATACTGATACTGATCTGTTTCTTGTTGCTGCGTTCATCTGTGACCATCTGCTCATGTTCGTGCTGCTGTTTATAATGATGTTTTTCTACTACATTAGGGCTTAGTGTATTACTAGCTGATGTCTCTCTTAGTTAATCCTAGATGTTATTATTGTTTTTCTCTTGCATTTGTTGTTGGATGTAACTGGGACCCTGTGTACATAATCTCGTTTTCAACACATGTACTACATGCGGTGCAAATGACAATAAATTCTCTCTGACTCTGACTCTGACTCTAATAAACCTTAGCCGAGAGGCCGGAGCTAACGTGTTCGCTATTTATGTAGTTTTAAATTATGTCTGCGCGATCAGGTAACATCTTTTTATTCGGGGAGGGTTTATTAATGAGAGTTTTGGAAGATTTACTGTCTTAAAACGATAGATCTCAGACGCGACAGGTACTTTTAGCCGAGATAGCTGCTAATAAACCTTAGCCGAGAGGCCGGAGCAAACGCGTTCGCTATTTAGGTATTTTTAAATTATGTCAGCGCGATCAGGTCACATCTGTTATTTCTTTTTATTCGGGGAGGGATATTAATGAGAGTTTTGGATGATTTACTGTCTTAAAACGATAGATCTCAGATGCGACCGGTATTTTTAGCCGAGATAGCTGCTAACAAACCTTAGCCGAGAGGCCGGAGCAAACGCGTTCGCTATTTATGTATTTTTAAATTATGTCAGCGCGATCAGGTCACATCTGTTATTTCTTTTTATTTGTCCCTCCTCTTTTAACAAAACGAGTGGTGTTCCCACATTTTTAATGAACTAAAACAACAAAGTTTGGACTGTCTTCAACTGTATTACTCGCATGTAAACAAACGGTGTTTCCGGTCAACCGGAAGTCGTGTGCACATTTCGCGCAAAGCGTCATGGGACGTAGGAATAATGTGGATACAAAGGCACAAAACTTACACTGTTCCTCTTTAAAGGGCATTTCATTTCATGACAATTAACCAATTGATCCTAGCCTTTTAATACTTTATTCCAAGCCAAAGCTAAAAAAAAAAAAAAACACACCAGACTATGGTTCCCCAGAGGAGTCCTGGTCTCAACAAGAAAAATCACTCCCAGCAGCATAAAGTTAAATACATACATTCACACAAACTTATCATTGTCAGGCCCAGCCCTTTCAGAAAACATAAAACATTCTCACATACATCCACAAACAAGAACTTATACAGTACATCTTTACATCTTTCTCCCACACTACTCAAATACACAAACCCACCCACACCCAGAAACACACAAACACTTTTAGCTGGTAGCACAGGAATAATCTCCTGGTATTTCCTGAAAGCCACCCCACATAAGACACATTCACTAAACGAGATGATGTTCATCAGAAAATATTTTTAAAATAATCCCCGTTCCTAACATACAGAAAAGTCTACAGACACAGAAACACTGAACCATGTTCAAGTTACGTTTGTCTACATTTAAAAAATTGAATTTCTCTTTAATGGGTTTAAACTGTAATCAATATTCACAACATTTTCTTTTTTGTTTTATTGATGTTCTCATATGCAGTGGTGATAACAGTTTGACGAATGAGGTCAGGGAGGAGTTTTTAATGGACTATAATTTTTGCATACGAAAATGTGATTTGTAGTGAGAGTAAGGGGGACGTGGAAGAGAGCCCGGAGAGGTAGGAGGTGTGTTCTGTGGAAAAGAGGAATGAATGCCAATAGGAAGTTAGGGAAGGGTTGAAATGGAGGCATATTATCCGCTATGGCAATATAATGGAAGCTGGATGAAGATAAAGACAAAGTGAAAAAGACCAAGAATAAGAGTTGATAACAACATAGAAGAAAACAAAAAACATTAAGTCAAAGATAAAAAAAGACAGAAGTTGCTTGTCAGTCAATGCCAATGTGAGACCCCCTTGACTTTGGATGGAAAAACCATGTATCTCTATACACAACCTTTTAGAATGTGGCTGGACTTCAGTGTAAAATGGTAAATGGACTATACAGTACTTACATAGTGCCTTTCTATCTTATCAAGATACTCAAAACGCTTTACAATACAATCTGTGCCCTCGTTCAGCCATTCATACAGCCCTCTTCTATATCTATACAAAGATTAATCAGTG
The DNA here is from genome assembly GCA_038048925.1 of Garcialebias charrua. Classification (NCBI taxonomy): domain Eukaryota; kingdom Metazoa; phylum Chordata; class Actinopteri; order Cyprinodontiformes; family Rivulidae; genus Garcialebias; species Garcialebias charrua. Next base: position 17,114 of record JBBPBX010018871.1, read on the forward strand.
CTTTTAGATCCCATTCATACACCAATGGGAAGTAAGGGTTTCAGTGTCTTGCCCAGGGACACTTCAGCATGTGACTGCTGGTGGAATCGAACCTCCAAATCTTGCAATAGACGACGATAGCTAACAACTCGGCCACAGCTGCCCCACAAAAAAATTATGCTGCCACATAATTTGTACTCACCAAATAGGCTCGTCTTGTTTGTTTTTTTCCTCCCACAATCCCAAGAGGCTCTCCTGCTCCCTTACCACACTCCCAACATTGGCCTTGGCACAACTCTCTCAGACTGCTACAAGATCACTTCATGCTAGCACAACGCTAGAGAACCCATTAGCTAGTCTGTGTTTCCATGATGTTGCCACAACCATACCCTTGGGATGAGGCTACAGAAGTATGCATGGGCCCCACATCATGCATATGGTGACTCCATGCTCCACCCAAGGCCCTGACACGCTGCCATGATGATAAACCTCCACAAATAGTTACAAAGGTTGTATGCATGCTCAAAACCCGTTGCATTCTATGAAGTGTAATAAGGACCCCCCAGTGCTTTCTTAAAACACACACGAAGACGTCACAGCAATCCATGCTCTGGCTGATTTCACATCACAGTGGGGTCATTCTGTATTGTGTAAGGGGCTAAAGCAGAAGAATAATGTGATTACAGTATTTACAGGTTAGGTACCGGTAAGTGGATACAAACACTTAAAATAGACAATGGCAATAATTGTGGTTGTAGCAGACTTACAGTAGTTGCCTAAACATTTATGTATAGTTCACAATGACAATCCTGTGAAACATTTGTCACTGAATAACAAACTTGCACTGAGGTTGTGTCCAGTTGAATTTGAATAAAACTGTCACAGCACTACACACCGTGCTTTGTTTTTACAGAAAGCAACTTTTAAACTCCTTACTGTAACAGTTTCTGTTCAATCACTGGGTTTAAACTCAGCTCCCTTGACATTTTTAGCTTTAGAAGCCGTTGGTATAACCAGGCGCCCAGTTTTATCGGCAGCTCAGCCCCCTCTAGTGGACACCAAACCAAACCCTTACAATCTTATCTGCTTGTATATAGTGTGATCATTGATTAGCTGTAGAGAAGATATGAGTTTAAGTGTGTGTTAGAGGTTACAAAACAGGAGGGTGGAAATCTAGAAAAGGAAGTCTTGACGTTTTTCCTCAACTTAATATGTGATCCCTGGAAGAAATGTTTCTGTCCTGACAGCTGAACAATTAGGAAGCCTAACTTGTGTCAGATCACTGTCCTTGAACCAAGAACATAAACACTGGTCATCAAGAGAGCATTCAGCACAAATATTAAAAAGACATGGATAAAGAGAGGATGTTTATTAGACAGAAAGCAATAGATAAGCGGGGAGTGATGGTGTGAACAGTAGAGGGGTGGGTCCGGTCATCTTGGCCGATGGCCTAGAACCTGTTAGATGAAGGGGGAGTTCACTTGTTGACAGACTGGGGAGGAACACATCAGCAAGCCCCCCTTCATGCACACACCCTTTCCCAGCCCTGTGTTGAAAACAATACTGCCCCTCCCCGCACAACACTCACATGCATGTGCATGTTTTTCCTCTATAACGCAGGGAGGAAGAACTGACCTCCCAGCAGCAGAACACACTGACCTTTGGAAACAATTACAACAGGGCTGGGCACGTGAAACATTTCAGGCAAGTCAGGTTCACCTTTCTGAAAAACTGAGATTTTTTACAAACTCCCAAACATTAAGACTGGTAAATGACGTTCATACAAATACATTCAGCATTCACAATTCTTAATGCCCCCCGTTATCAACAATTAATGATTTCAGTTTAGAGAAACTGATTTAAAGTCTGATAGATTGACTGTTTTCTCTGCTCAACCAACATATACAGCTGCAGAAGTTAATCCCACCTGTGCTCTTTCGAGTCCTAAAGTATGTAGCACGGGGCAGCACGGTGGCACAACTGGTAGAGCTGCTGCCTCTCAGCGAGAAGGTTGCCGGTTCAAATCCCGGTCCGGGGCCTTTCTGGGTGGAGTTTGCATGTTCTCCCCGTGCATGCGTGGGTTTCCTCCGGGTACTCCGGTTTCCTCCCACAGACCAAAAAACATGCTTGTTAGGCTGATTGGTGACTCTAAATTGACCCTAGGTGTGAGTGTGAGAGTGGATGGTTGTTTGGTGTGAGTGAGACAGGTCCCTCTTGTAAATGAGTCCCCGTGACTCAACGAGGCTAGCCTGTATAAATAAAGGTTGAATGAATGAATGAATGTACTGGTCGTATCTCATTTTACTGACTGCTGCTGACTAGTTGGCAAAAGGCAATAATCTTGAGGGAATTTTTAAAATGTCAGTATATTTTCGGGGGTTTGCAGTTTCTTCACGACTTCCATTGCATAAATTTTAAACAAACTCATAAGTAGGCCTGTCACGATAACAAATATTGCTGGTTGATTAATTGGCTCAGAAATTATTGCGATAAATGATAATATTGTTGAAAATTTGACAATACAGGGAACCCCTGACTTACGGCGCCCGCGACCTACGGCAACCCGGACCTATGAACGAGCCACTTTTAAAGAATGCCATCGAGATTCGGCAAAAAAAAAAAAAACCATGACTTACAAACGAACCAAGTTAAAAATATGTAATCGAGCTACGGCATAACTGCGTCAGTACGGCAAGCGGTAAGGTGGGGGAAGGGATTGCCTTGGCTGTTGTGTGTTGGGCATGACACTGCGCATGACAGTGGCTAAGCAGTTCCATCAGATCCAGGTTTGAACATGAGAAAAGCATCATCGGTCTACCTACACTTCAGTCAAAGTAAGGGAATTTTGTTTCATTTTTCTGCGGCTTCTAGCTTTTTTTGAGTTCATGGACTTCTTTTTCATGCACATGGACATGGACTGCACACCAAGGCACTGGTTTCACATACATGATGGTTGCAACATGTTTCTGATGGATGTGATTTACTGCTGATTTGGTGCTGATTCATGTCAATAGCTGCTGCTGATGATGGATGGATGGATGGATGGATGGAAGGGAGTTGCTACTGATTTGCTGCTGTTTGATGTTAACAACTGCTGCTCTTTCAGAAGTGTTCATGGTTCATGGTTGACATCATTTGCTGATGGATGGATGGATGGATGGGAGTTGCTGCTGATTTGCTGCTGTTTGATGTTAACGACTGCTGCTCTTTCAGAAGTCTTCATGGTTCATGGTTGATATCATTTGCTGATGGATGGATGGATGGATGGGAGTTGCCGTTGATTTGCTGCTGTTTGATGTTAACAGCTGTTGCTCTTTCAGAAGTGTTCATGGTTCATGGTTGACATCATTTGCTGATGGATGGATGGGAGTTGCTGCTGATTTGCTGCTGTTTGATGTTAACAGCTGCTGCTGTTTCAGAAGTGTTCATGGTTCATGGTTGACATCATTTGCTGATGGATGGATGGATGGATAGATGGATGGATGGATGGATGGATGGATGGGAGTTGCTGCTGATTTGCTGCTGTTTGATGTTAACAGCTGCTGCTGTTTCAGAAGTGTTCATGGTTCATGGTTGACATCATTTGCTGATGGATGGATGGATGGATGGATGGATGGATGGATGGATGGATGGATGGATGGATGGATGGGAGTTGCTGCTGATTTGCTGCTGTTTGATGTTAACAGCTGCTACTGTTTCAGAAGTGTTCCTGGTTCATGGTTGACATCATTTGCAGATTATGGCTGAGAACTGTTCAGGAAGAGATTTGTATTTTGTATGCATTCTCTGTGCTGAAAAATACGTACTGTACAGTACCTTTTAAAAGTTCCTGGACTGGACTGTACAGTACACTAAGGCACTTTGTTTTCATACATCTGGTTCCACAAAGTAGTTTTTTAAATTACAGTATTGAATGTGCTGTGCTGAATAGCAATGTTTAACATTACTGTACACTACTATACATGCTGTACAGTTACTATGTGTGTTTATGGATGAATGTGTGGTGTAATGTGTTAGCTAAGTGTTTGTAAATAAAGTTCTGTGCACGTTTATGGCCTAGTATGTCCGCTTGTTCAGTCTCATGCCGATAAATGTGTGTGTAGCGCTCTGTTAGCGTTATTTCTGCGATTTACAAACGAAATGCGGACCTACGAACAAGACGCTATTTTCACCCCCGAGCTACGGCAGAATCGAGCTGCGAACGGTCCTTGGGTCCGGAACTCGTTCGTAGGTCGGGGGTTCCCTAGAGAAAAACTGTTGGTTAATATTTGAGTGTAGTACCTTTTGTTGACCACTAGATGGTAGTATAAGACGGTTTGAACCGAAAGATGGATGGTAAGGGAGCCACCAGTATGTCTCTAAGAAAAATGGGAGGGAGGCCCCTTGACCTGACATGGGCTGTCTCTCGTTCCTCTTTTTCGGTTATCAAACTGGCGGACGCTTGGTGTGGTTTGAGCTCTTTTGCATAGCATTTTTCACACAAAGCTTTTCATAAAGAAATCAGTAAACAAGTTCTCATCTTCTTTTTGCAGAGAAAAAACTTTTTAGACGAAGGCACGGGTTTCAACCATGAATTTTGGAGCTTCAACAAGACAGAGGCTTTTTCCCCTAAGGTCAGCCTGTTAGCTTAGCTTCTCAGCTTAGCTGCTTTTAACCATCCAAAAACATGATTTTGGACAGTTAAAACAGATTTTAAAGAGAAAAGAGAAAGGGAGGTGTCAGTGAAGAGCACTGGAGTTGAGCCTTTTGTCATCCAGTGTCTTCAGTAGAAACAGACACGAAGAAACGATAAAACAGATAAATGAAAATGAGGTCAATAATTTTCGTTAATCATGAGATTAAATGATTTATTGATGTCAATATTTTTATGGCGACAGGCCTAACAGTTTGATCAACAAATTTCTTCAGAACAATCATAGTTGTTGCAGGCATCTTAAAAACTATCTCAAACCTTTCTCAGTTTAGTTTTCATAATTCTATATTCCTGAAGTTTTATTTTGACAGAGAAGCTCTCCTTATGACAAAGCATCACAGACTACGGTCCCAGAAGTTTAGGTATAAAAACACACCAATGGTTAATAAAAAATATAAAATATCTGGTCCAAATCTACCTATTTTAAGAAAAAAATATATATACTCCAGTAGATTAATTAATAAACGTTGCCATGGTTGGGCAACAAAATAATGTGCTCAGCATTCAAAATACATCTGTCCAAGCAGTGTAAACAAACAGACCGAGATTTTCCAAAAGTGGCAGCTAAAAATGCACTCATCAGGCTCAATGTGCATTTGGTCTCAATTACTGTGAGCTCAGTAAATTTGCAGCTGAAAATGTATGTCTTTTCTTACGATTTCAAGGATTATTTTTTTTATCTCCAGTGGTGGCAGCTAAGAGAGAAACTGTCACTGTGACATCATCAGAATGAGCCACAATACTTCAGGAACATTGTTCTTTCAACAGATGAGACATTAGGGATGTTGTTAACCCATGATGAACAGAGCCATGTTTGATAAAATTCAAATAGCATATTAGCATAAACATGACAAGCAGGGTGGTGCAGGCAGGGCTACTAGTTTGGGCTTGTTTAAGCACCTTGTAGGCATTGAGCTGACCTCTAACCCTCTGTAGACCAAGGGATCCAGGAGTCAAATGTGAGGCCATCTGTCTGACAGCTGAAGCTTGGACCAAATTAGGTAGTGACTGACAATAATCCAAAACACAGCAGCATATCTACAACAGCATGGCTGAAAATGAAAAAAACCAAGGTGTTGCAATACTTCAGTCAAAGTCCAGAATCTGTTCGATGAAGGGGGAGTTCACTTGTTCACCCTAACCCTGACCCCGTGAGACCTTCAGAGAGATAAACAGGAACTATTGTCTGCACATCTCAAAGAACTGATGCAACACTTGAAAACAGAGTGGGCCCAAATTCCTCCACAACCATTTGAGAGATGGATAAAGTCCTTTAGAAAACCACATGTGAAGGTTGTTCGAGGGATTTCAGTATACAGTACATAGATCAGTGTAGATTACGAAATGACAATTTTTGTAAATTATACATGTGTATCTATACAGTATATATATATAGTTTTTTTTCATTTCATTTTCTTTCAGTTAATTTATATATATATATTTTATTTCCAACTCTCCCAAAAACAAAAAATGGTTACAATATTGTAAATTTCCTGTTCTTCTGTTTTTACGAAACTGAAGAAAAAAAAAGAAGAAAAAACCCTAGATGATAATGCCACCACTGCCTTCAAGTCAACCTTATTGAACAGAGGGTTTTTTATTATTATCTAAAAGTCTAACTGTACCTTGTTCTTGGATTTTCCTAATTTCCAAAATGGAAAAATACAGAAGAAAAATTTGGTCCAACTGATGATGGCGGCGAGACACCAGCCAAGTCTGCCCATTCTCTCCAGAAACCGTCCTCACGTCCTCTACCGCCTTCCCTTGATGTCTCTCCTGTCCTTCAGACATACAAAGACTCAAAAAGAAAACTGGAAAGACTCTTAAGGAAAAGGTTATTTTTTTCATGGAATTTACAATGGTTATATCCTTAAGTGTATATCCACGCATCCTTCCATCCTTCCTTTTCTCTGGATGCAGCAGCAGCTTCCATCCAAAGCATCAGGAGGAACAAGATTAGGAGAGAGGACAGAAGTGGGCGGAGGTGGGGTGGGTCAGCCAGGCTGTCTGATTAAAGAATGAGGCACTTAAAGTGATGGAAAAGGGAGGGGGCGTCCTGCAACTTAATGCAGAAAAGGGAGAGGGGGCAGAGAGTTTTTAGTAGCAGCATTTAAAATAAAGCAATAAATACGAAGCCAGCTCTTTCCGGCAGATGAATCAAATACGTTTCTGTTTTATGTCAAAGCCTTGAAAGACTAGATTTCTGAGACACTAACAAAGTCAATTGTAGTTATTTATAAAGCTCAGCTGAAGCCTACAAAAAGGCCTTACTGTTAAGACAGACAATGAGATAATAAATCTGAACACAAAGGTTTAACGTAATATACAACCCACTACAGGAAAAGTTGGAATGCTGTGTAAAATGTAAATAAATAAAAAAATAATACCATACCATACCATACCATTTTATTTATAAAGCACTTTAAACAGGAACAAGTCCACACCAAAGTGCTGGACAAACAAACACGCAACAGGCAACACAGACAATGAAGTACAACACGAAAAACATAAAAACATTGCAGATCATAAATCAAACGATCCAATACAAATCAGCTGGCATTGAAAGCGATGGAGTAGTAGTGAGTTTTTAACCGGGATTTGAAAACCGAGAGGGAGGGGGCCTGTTTGATGAGCAGCGGTAACTCGTTCCAGAGTCTTGGGCCTGCTACAGAGAACGCCCTGTCACCCCTGCGCTTAAGGCGAGTTTCTGGAACTATTAAGAGTACCTGATCCTCTGACCTCAAAGCACGTGGAGGGACATATGGGTGTATCAGATCCGAGAGATAGGCGGGGGCGAGACTGTTCAGCGATTTGTAGACATACATGAGAATTTTGAATTGGATTCGAAGATGAACCGGTAGCCAGTGAAGGGAGGCCAAGACTGGTGTAATGTGCTCTCTTTTGCGTGTGCTGGTTAAAAATCGGGCAGCTGCGTTCTGAACCAGTTGTAATCGTGCAATGGTGGCTTGACTGACGCCAAACAGAAGTGAATTGCAGTAATCAAGCCTAGATGTAATGAATGCGTGAATCACTGTCTCCAGGTGCTTTTTGGATAATATGGGCTTCAGCTTAGACAGACGCCTCAGCTGGAAAAAACAGGATTTGACGATCATGTTTACATGACTGTTGAGTTTCATGGAAGGATCCATTATCACTCCCAGATTTTTGACTTTTTGTTTTTCGGACAGGGGTAGAGCAGACAGGTCAATGCAGTGGTTTGAGGTTGTGTCATTGGGAAGGAACAATATGGCTAATATAATGCAATGACTTGCAAATCTCATAAACCCACACTTTATTCATAATAGTGTGAATATATTGTGAAAAACTGTCTTTCAGCAACCTATTTAAAATTCAATGACATATTTTACAGACTAAAGCATGCATGTGCCTTGGGAACCCCAGTGTCACAGGTTGTTGCCAAGCTCTACATGAAGTACCGGTAAGTGGAAAAGAAAGCACCGGGCTTTTTCTAAGGAACACCGAACCACTTTTTCCATATGGTATATGTGGACAATATCTCAGTCTTCATCTAAGCAAAAAACGAAGAAGCATTTACCGGACACCATAAACATAAAATTGACCAAAAGTTATGAAACAAAGCATCTTGAATCATGGAAAAGTCCAGTTGTTTTGCTTTGTTACCATTGTTGTGTGAATGTTTATGAAGCATTCTCACTATTGCGATCCACTTTTCTTCCAGATGCTTTTCTGCATCTTTAGTCGTTTGAAATATTTAGCCTTTTCTGCCACTCATTTCTCATAGGAAATGAATTGAGCTCATTTTACATCCTTCAAATCTTTAGATCTATTTACAACCTTTTACTGCTCCTTTCACATTTTGTTCTGCTTCAGCTTCTTTCAGCATCCTTGTGCAAATTTTAACTTTTGTTTTCAGCTACTTTCAGCTGTTTTTCCAGCTGTTTTTCCAGCTGTTTTCGTGCTACCTTCAGATTATTTCTAACTACTACAACATTTTTGTGCTTATTCTAACTTCTTTCTGCTTGTTATGCTCCTTTCGGCTTATTTCTGCAAGTTTCAGCTTTTTCTGCTATTTCAACTACAATTTAGCTGTTTTACACAAATTTTGTTTTTTTTCAGTGAATTCCACATTTTTTTTTTGCACTCATTTCAACTTTGTAAACCCACTTCCTTCTGGTGAGTTAAGATTTGTTTGGCCTTTTTAGCTACTTTTCAGCTGTTTCTTTGCTAATTTATGCCTTTAAAAAAAAGATAAATTCCACTTCTTTATGCTCATTTCAATTCCTACATGTGTCCAGTTTCATTACTTTTTTGTCTGTCTAAGCAGATCTCACTTGTAATAATAATAATAATAATAATAATAATAATAATAATAATAATGAATTCAATTTATAACGCACTTTTCATTAATGAAAATCTCAAAGTGCTAATGTAAATGAGTCTTATAGGCTCAATGTGATTTATCTGTCTAAATAAAGGTCGAATGAATGAAAAAATTCTGCTTCTTTCAACTTAATTGGGCAAATGTGCTCTCCCTACTTCATTCCACTAATTTAAGCTTGTTCAACCTTTCCAGCTTTTAAAGCTAATTTCAGCTGTTTTCAGATAGATTCATGTTTTTCATGGTAACTTCTGCTACTTTAAAAAGGTCCTCAACACACTGTGAAATGGTAACTCCGCCCCCAGAGCAGATTCAAAATCCCTCATGAAAATGGGAGTGTCGAGAGACATGGAGGGGAGGAGGTGGGTGGGTGAGCTGCGTTCACGCCCCCTCTATCCACAAACTAAAACTCTTGCAAACAACTTACAGCAAGCAAAAACAAAGAATAAATATGTAGATGTATTTATCTATTACCACCCGATCAATCCAAAACAAAAGGCCTAAAAAATGTTTTTTTTTTTTAATACCACAAGATATTCCATAACCGGCATTCGAACCTGGGTCTGCCGCATGTCAGACCGGGAGCTACACCATTGCCATATCATGGCATATATGCATCACTCGTCCATCGCAATATAAGAAAACAAATACAACCAAATAGTTTCGATGTAGTGAAAAGTATTCCTAACATAAATAAGTTAAAATATACAAATAACTATTGCCATTCCGAAAACTATAATATGCGTCTTTGCAGTACTTTTCCGGAGTGCAATGTACCACTTCCATATAAGGTATGAACTGCAGCGCGGACCTTCTCATCTCTGCAGGGGATTGGCTCTGCTTGAACCACTTTTGTGACGTCACACATGAGCAGACACGTCACACATGAGCGTTTGGACAAATAAGAAAATGAAGGTGTAATTCACCAGTTCAACCCATAGGACTACCGTAAACACGTTTTTAGACCAAATATTGCCGATTTAAACAAATACGCACAAATACATCAAAATAAACACAGGCATAGTGCTATAAACTCTTTTAAACACATTCTAGGGAGTTTATCAGCTAAAAAAAATTATTCTTGAGTTTAGTTCCTCTTTAAGCTTACAGGTAATTAACATTTTTAAGCTATGTCAGCTTGTTATGCTCCTTTCAACTTTTTCTGCAATTTCAGCTACTATTTAGCTATTTTATGCTAATTTTAGAATTTTTGGTAATTCCACTTTTTTTTATAGCTCATTCTCATTCTTTCCACTTCCATCTGGTAGTTTAAGCTTCTTTCTGACTTCAGTTTCTTTTCAGATACCGGTACTCTTTGCTAATTTCAACTCTTTTTTTTGTTTGTTGCTAATTTGTTAATTTTTGTACTCATTTTTCCTTATCCATCCATCCATTATCTTTTACCCACTTCTTCCACTTTGGGTCACGGGGGTCGCCAGTGTCCATGTCCAGCAATCACTGTGCGAGGGGCAGGGTACACCCTGGACAGGTCGCACGTCCATCACAGGGCCACATAGAGACAAACGAGATAAACAACCATTCTCTCTCGCTCACACCTAGGGACAATTTAAAGTTACCAATCAGCCTAACATGCATGTTTTTGGTTCCTCCTCTGTGGGAGGAAACCGGAGTACCCGGAGAAAACCCACGCATGCACAGCGAGACCATGCAAATTCCACCCAGATAGGCCCCCAGACTGGGATTTGAACCGGCAACCTTCGCAATGACAGCCAGCAGCTCTACCATTTGTGCCACCGTGCTGCCCTCATTTCTGCTTATTTAAACATAATGCAGCAAATATATGTTTGCTCTGCTTTCTTATTCTAATTTAGGCTTGTTCTTCCATTTCAGCTACATTTCGGTAAGCTTTTTTTTAGCTCATACAGCTGTTTTTCAACAAGTTCTTCTGCAGTAAGCATTCAGACTGCATTTTTGCAGGAAATGCAGTTTCTCTAGTTTATATGTACCACCTTCTGGATGATTGAGAATCTGCACCAGCACATCTCTAAATCATCGAGATGGGTAACAAGAGGCTGTGAAACAAAGTATGTTTCTGTTCTCCACCTCACTGAACAATCACCCATGGAAGTCTCGACTGAGCTGTGCGAGAACTTCCAACATTTCTTTTTAGATAAAATCGCAACCACCAGGGCTCTCATTTCTCCTCCATCTCACGATCCATCCATCCCACCTCAATCTGTTGCTGTTTGTGACCATTTTGAACCAGTCTCTCTGTCCTCTCTAGAGCAGGTCATGTGCAGCCTGAAACCATCTGGCTCCCCCTTCGATGTGGTCCCCCCTCGGCTCCTAAAGGAGGTTTTTCACACTCTAGGTCCCTCCATTCTCTCGATTGTAAATAGCAGTCTATCCTCGGGTGTGGTGCCAAAATCATTAAAACATGCTGCTGTTCAACCCCTCCTGAAAAAACCAAACCTCGACCCGTCAGTATTATCCAACTTCAGGCCTGTCTCCAGACTCCCATTTGTATCTAAACTTCTAGAGAAAATAGTTGAGTCCCAACTAAAGTGCTTCCTGGAGGATCACGCTATCCCCGAGCTATTCCAGTCTGGCTTCAAATCCCTCCACAGCACTGAGACTGCCCTACTGAAGGTTTTTAACGACATCTTCCTATCCACAGATACTGGTGACTCTGTGCTGCTTGTCCTATTGGACCTCACATCCGCTTTCGACACCATCGACCATGAGATCCTCATTGCTAGGTTGGAGCAGTGGGTGGGCATCTCAGGATCAGCCCTAAACTGGTTCAGATCCTACCTCTCTGACAGATCCTTTTGTGTTTCCATCAACGATTTTACTTCTGCAGTGGCGGCTCTTAAATGGGGGGTTCCGCAGGGGTCCATCCTGGGTCCTCTCTTGTTCTCCTTATACCTGCTGCCACTCGGTGCTATTTTCCGGAAACACAATATACCCTTCCACTTCTACGCTGATGACTGTCAAATTTACTTCCCCCTAAGACAAAATGGTACAGGCTCTATTCAACCTCTGCTCGACTGCCTGGCTGACATCAGGGACTGGATGGCTTTAAATTTCTTAAGCTTCAACGATAAGAAGTCGGAAGCCATATTGTTCCTTCCCAATGACACAACCTCAAACCACTGCATTGACCTGTCTGCTCTACCCCTGTCCGAAAAACAAAAAGTCACAAATCTGGGAGTGATAATGGATCCTTCCATGAAACTCAACAGTCATGTAAACATGATTGTCAAATCCTGTTTTTTCCAGCTGAGGCGTCTGTCTAAGCTGAAGCCCATATTATCAAAAAACAACCTGGAGACAGTGATTCACGCATTCATTACATCTAGGCTTGATTACTGCAATTCACTTCTGCTTGGCGTCAGTCAAGCCACCATTGCACGATTACAACTGGTTCAGAACGCAGCTGCCCGATTTTTAACCAGCACACGCAAAAGAGAGCACATTACACCAGTCTTGGCCTCCCTTCACTGGCTACCGGTTCATCTTCGAATCCAATTCAAAATTCTCATGTATGTCTACAAATCGCTGAACAGTCTCGCCCCCGCCTATCTCTCGGATCTGATACACCCATATGTCCCTCCACGTGCTTTGAGGTCAGAGGATCAGGTACTCTTAATAGTTCCAGAAACTCGCCTTAAGCGCAGGGGTGACAGGGCGTTCTCTGTAGCAGGCCCAAGACTCTGGAACGAGTTACCGCTGCTCATCAAACAGGCCCCCTCCCTCTCGGTTTTCAAATCCCGGTTAAAAACTCACTACTACTCCATTGCTTTCAATGCCAGCTGATTTGTATTGGATCGTTTTATTTATGATCTGCAATGTTTTTATGTTTTTCGTGTTGTACCTCATTGTCTGTGTTGCCTGTTGCGTGTTTGTTTGTCCAGCACTTTGTGTGGACTTGTTCCTGTTTAAAGTGCTTTATAAATAAAATGGTATGGTATGGTATGGTAAAGTATTGTGAATAAAAGAGACAGCTGGAAGACCATTGTAGAATGAATTGGGTCATCTGACAGCAAGACAGTGGAAGGATTTGACAACAAAACCTTTATTGATTAACTTGCCTGTTTTTATTTTATGAGTAGTTTTAGGGTTGCTTTAACATTGTTAATGCTGTAAAGGCAAACCATCACTGACTTGGACTGAGTCCAAAGGGAAATCGGCCAAAAATGTACATCCAATAAGAGCTACCGAAAATGTACATCCAATAAGAGCTACATAGAGAGATTCTGCTAACAACACACAGACATATGTAAATACATTATTGTTCACCTTCTATCTTTTAGCAGCAGAATATAATAAAATAACAGCAAACTTCTACAGATTATAATGACATTTGATTTAACAAATACTGAAAGACTCCTGGATTTATAAGCAGAAATGAGTGCACCTTAAAAAATAAAACATTGATAAACACTAGGTTTCTAAAAGCTTCCCTTTCACCCTAAACAGTTAAAGCAGTACGGTAGTTTAGACATGGTGTTATGGGTTTGTATGACCATGGGGTGGGAGCAAACCTGAGCACCCACGGTTTGAAAATGACATGTTGAAGCAGCACTCACCAGCCAGAGGGACATGGCAGAGGATGGTTGGAAGACACCTGGAGCAGTAATTCCCTTTAACAGATCCACAGCTTTGTTCAACACTGAACTATCTTTTCTGGGATTAAGAACGCTGTGTTTTTGCGTCTCAAACTTGGATGCACTCGTGAAGGCGAGCCTGAAAGTCTGGTCCTCATCCTGACACGACTTCCTGAGCTGCATTGTTAGCCGGCAGAGAGGAAGCACATGCACACCGTGGAAAACCGGTGTCAAAAGATCACTACATGGAAAGTGAGAAAACCAGGAGCTGTTTGTTTTCGTTTTTACATCTTTTACTTGCTACTGTTGGCGTTAGGGGGTGAATCTGAAAAAAAAAAATATATATATATATACAGTATATATATAATTAAAAAGGATTCTTGTTGCTTTCTGATTAACTTTCAACAAGCAATACTTTACCAAATGCCTCTAAAACTTTTTACAATTACAACTCATTGGCATCATAACCACAGAAACGTTGGTCATTATAAATACTGAATATATACAGATTAGATCAACTAAAGGTTTGTTGTTTGAAAAAAGGGGCAGATATAATAAGATTTTTTATTCTTTCTGCTAACTTTCATTTTTTATATTTTGTATGTTCTCGTTTATGGGATTGTTTTTTATTGTATTTTAAAAATGAACAAATTTTGTTAAAAAATAATATTAAAATAAAATAACTACAAATAGTTAAATGAGAAAATTCAATGACCGGTTCCAAATAATGTTCAAATACGTTGTCAATTTGGTTCTATGGACATAAACAATAACTGGGTGTATGTTTTAAAGGGGACCACAGATGCAAAATTCACTTTTTAATGTTTTTTTACTCTACTTTGGGTATTTACTTCTTAAAAAAACAGTCCTAGGGCCAAAGAAATGCACCCAGTGGTATATTTACTCTAAGTAGATTTATTTTTCAGGGATATAAATGTCTCGTTTTCAAATCCTGCGGCTTGTGACGTCACAAGCCGTAGGACAACCCACCCCAAACCTGAGTCCAGCCCCTCACCTAGCAACCCCTGGTTAGGCTCAACCCACTTCAGTATAAAAGACGTGACGGTTGTTTTTCCTGATTTCATCTCATCTTTTGTTTAAATGTTCTTAATTTCATGTGTACAGCACTTTGTTGCAGCTGTGGTTGTTTTAAATGGCTTTATAAATAAAGTATAATTGTTATTTTTACGTTTTAGTTCAATTTTTAGCGTATTAGCGATCGCTCCCAACGAGCAGCCGGCAGACGTAAAACGAGCAGATCACCGCTGCCTGACCATGCAACGAGCGGAGCAAAGCGGGCGGGGATTGGACATGCCGGCGAAGGGACCATCTGCCGCCGGGAGCTGCTAGCTTTTGAGGACCGTGCTCCGATCAGAGGTTGCCTCATACGGATAAATTATCTGGAAACACTCGGTGAACTTTGTGTATGTGTCTGCGATCGCTCCCAAAGCGCCGCATGCAACGAGCGGAGCTAAGTGGAGCTAAGCGGGCGGAGGAGGAACGAGCTAACGTTAGCCTCGGATTCGGGTGGGCTAATGCTAACAGGTGCAGCAAATGGCGGCGCGCGCATACGGCTTTCGGTAAGTTATCTTAAGCTAGCACTAGCCATTTCTAAAGTGCAAGAAATGCTAACGTAAACCCTTTGGAGGGTGGAGTTAATGTAAACAGATTTTTGAAGGGCGTGGCCTTCAGAGCTCATTATCATAAACAGCCTGTTCAGAATGGAAATGAGAAAAGGCAGAACTAAAAAAGGGATATTTTATTATCCAAGAATTATTGTGTATTAAATTGAATGAACATGGTCTAGATAGCCCACAGACATACCATAAAAAATTTTGAAACCAATATTTGGTCTCCTTTAAGAACATTTGTCAGTTAGTAGAGGGGAGAAAACTGATAGACTTAACATCCATCCATCTATCCAGCCATCCATCCATTATCTTTTACCCGCTTCTTCCTTTTTGGGTCACAGGGGTCACTAGTGCCCATATCCAGCAGTCACTGTGCGAGAGGCGGGGGACACCCTGGACAGGTCACAAGTCTATCACAGGGACATGGAGTCAAACAACCATCCATCTCACTCACACCTAGGGATAATTTAAAGTTACTAATCAGCCTAACATGTATGTTTTTGGTCTGTGGGAGGAAACCGGAGCACCAGGAGAAAGCCCAAGCATGCACAGAGAGAACATGCCAACTCCACCAAGAATGGCCTCCCGGCTGCATGGGATTTGATCCAGAGACCTTCTTGCTGGGAGGCGGCAGCTCTACCAACTGTGCCACCGTGATAGACTTTGAATTTATTCTTTAAAAAAGTTGAGTTCATGGGAGAAAAAAACAAAACCTGAACACACAAAATGCAAAAGATGAGCATTTATGTGTGCAACGTGGCTTTAAATCTTATTTCTCAACATACAAGTAGATTTGACTCACTTAACACTAGGCCTGTAATGTTCTATTTGTCCATGCAATCTTATAGAAATATCTGAAATATTACATTGTCACAAATGTTAATTAATCTTTAACTATCTTAAATTTCTAATCTTTACCATCTTCAATCTATCTATTATCTTTATTATTATTATATTAGTGCTTAGTGTATTGTTAGCGGATGTTTTTCTTAGTTCATATCTTAGATGTTATTACTGTTCTTTTCTTACATTTTATTGTTGGATGTAACTGGGACCCTGTGTACATAATCTTGTTTCATCACATGTTCCACATGTGGTGCAAATGACAAAGATTATCTGACTCTCTCTGATCTTTACCCGCTTCTTCCTTTCCAGGTCGCTGGTGCTTTCACTGTGCAAGAGGCGGGGGACACCCTGGACAGGCTGCAAGTCCATCACAGAGAGACGTGGATACGAATGAGACAAACAACCATTCACACTCTCACCAACACCTAGAGATAATTTAGAGTTACCAATCAGCCTAACGTGCCTTTACACGAAAAACTTTCACACATTACCACACAACACAATGATTTTTAACACTGGACTCTGTATCATCAAACGGGTTATACACTCAACACACGGTCATGTGCTCATTCAATTTGCACTACTTCTCATATTTGCACTACTGTTTACATCTACATTTACACTACTGCCGATATATATATTCTTTTTACTAGCCTTATTGCATATGCCACTTTACCTCTATACCAATCTCAACTACCTCATACATATACTGTACTGTACATAAACTTCATATGCTGCTTTGTCACTTTATTACAAAATGTCAATGCTGCTTTGTCACTTTATTACAAATGTCAATGTCAGAAGACCTTCATTTTATTTTATAGATATACTTTTTATACTTTTATACTACTATGCTAAAACTCAGGACAGCATTACACTTTTATTATTTCATTTTATGCTTATGTTTATTAAATGTTTAAACGTTTTAATGGTTATTGTTGCACCGAGGGTCTGAGAGAAATGAAATTTCAATCCTGTCCTGTACATATCACAGTTTTGACAATAAAGTTGACTTTGACTTTGAAACATGCATGTTTTTGATCTGTGGGAGGAAACTGAAGTACTTGGAGAAACCCACATGCACAGCAATAACATGCAAACTCCATCCAAAGTGGTCCCCAGTCAGGATTGCATCAGACAACCTTCTCGCTAACTAAGAGGAGACCACTCTACTAATTGCACCACCGTGCAGCTCATCCTTAAAATCTTAATAAATTTAAAAGAATGAGACTTGAGCTTCTCAGACACTCCACATAGTAGAAAACCGTTTCAGGCAGATGACAAAAAAAGCTGCACGTTAAAGTGAAGAGGTCTAGCCTTTATTAACCGACATCCGCCTTAACCAACCCCTCACCCTACCAATCTAAACACAAAGAAAAAAACAGGTGTCCCGGTTTGTTTCTGGTCAGAGCCTTAATAAAAAAACACCACCTCAGATTCACTGCCACTTGACCGTGAATGAGGAGGAGAGTCGCAGAGCATGCAGACGTTGAGCAGCGTGAACTGCACGGGACATTAACAACCCCCCCAGTTTGCTTTTCTTTTCTCAACATGACTTTTACAAGGTTTCGAGGCACAAAGACATGTTTACTTTGCTGGTGATGAAACGTGGCAGTGGTCCGTTTCTCTCAGAGGATGAGGTATGACCACACACCACAGTTATGTTGATGGGCCCAACACATGTTACACGACTCAAGAGTAATGAAAGAAAATCTACCTGCAAGGATTTAAAAAGGCTTTCTGTTAAACAAATGAGAAATATTTTCAAAAAAGTTGTGACATGGTGTAAAATGTACGGTAAATAAAAGATGACTGCAATAACTTGAAAATTTCAAACCCATATTTTACTCACAATGAAACATAGTAAAATATGAGGAAATATATCTAAACTTTATGTTTGCAACTTTAAAAAAAACATATGACAGTAATATAAATAAACAGCTGGAGGAGCATTGTGCAAAAATAAAGTTTAACTGTCAACAGGTCAGTAAGAGGACTAAAGAGCATTTTACAGAGACCAAATCACTCAGAAGTAAAGACGGGCAGAGGTTTACCAGTCTGTAAGAAAACCAAGATAGTGGAACAAGTGCAGAATATTGTTTTTCAATAGCAAATTGAAAAGACTTTATAAATCCCATCAAGATTTCATATCATCATCAAAAGAATCTGGCGAAATCTTGGAGGTCAAACAACAAGGCTGATATTCAGTATTGGACACAAGTGATCTCCGGGCCACAGCATCAAAACAGGTCTAATTATGTTCAGGAAATCACTGCATGGGCTCAGGAACACTTCCACAAACCACTGAATGTAACCACAGTTCACCATGACACATATGGTTGAAGCTGAAAAGCCATATATGAACGCCAGAAGAAACGCCGCCATCTTCTCTGGACCAAAGCTCGTTTAAATGGACTAAGGCAAAGTGGAAAACGGTTTTGTAATTCAGCTAATTGAAACTTGAAACTATAGTTTGAAAGCACACGTCCTCCGTACAAAAGAGAAGAGGGATCATCTAGCCTATTATCAGCATACAACTCTTTGACGGTACACTGTAAATGGAAACATGGTATTTAATTAAAAATAGTAAATTGACTTAAATCAGTTTTCATCAAATAGTGATTAAGACTCACTTTTAGTAAGTTACTTGTAATTTGTGGTCAAAAAATCTCAGTAGCTCAGTTAACTTGAGCTCGTTTCATTTAGAAAAAGTAAGTTTTTGATAAGTGTGAACAAATCCCGTATCATATCGCGATAAGAAGACATCTCGCGCATGCTCAGAATAGAACCACACACGCACACTGCGCATGCCTCATTTTTGAGCGCGTTTCACTCTTCTCTTGGGAAATATCGTAACAGATACCAGTAAGTATGTTTTTTTAATCATAATGTATGAAGTTGGTATTAAAATGTTTTTTAACAGGCGATGTTGGTGTGCATTTCTCGCAGAAATATGGGTATTGTCTCAGCTCGTGTTAGCTAACGGTAGAGCTAGCCAACTAATGATATTTAACATAAACCTAGCTAGTGGCAATATTCCACAATATAATTTTAAATTTTCGTTTGAGGCAATTGTGCTCTCGCGTGCCGTGGAAGTTAAAAGTCGCAGGGAAAAGAAAGGTGGAGGCACGCGGGGTGTCTTCCCCCAGTTGCTTCTTAGCAGCTAAGCTAAAAAGGATACACGAGTCTGTCAAGTCTCCCGTTTTGGCCGGGAAACTACCGTATTTTACCCCTCTTTCCCGTCGTGATCCCGAATTATTATTTTCCCGGAAATCTCCCGTATTATAATATTATTAAAAAAAAAAAAAAACATTCCGGTGCCTCTGTCACTAGCCTCGCGAGAACTGCCACCTGCAGTCGCCTCGGTGGCAGTTCTCGCGATGTTACTGCTGGCGCGGTCGAGAGCAAACCCGGAAAAACACAGAGATGGATGTAACGAGAAGTAACGAGAGAGGACGCGTACCTGCCAAAAAAGTTAAGATTTCGTGTAAATATGTTGAAAAATGGGACAGCGAATTTATTTTCCTAAAGTTTATGCGTTTTTTAAGATTTGTAACTGCGACTTTAGTCTCATGGGGGAAGGAACGATGTCCGTCAGCATGAAAAATCCGTCAAGCACAAAGGTAGGCTTATCAGATTGTGACCACATAACTGGTTTGAAAGAGGCTGATAGGTAGTTATTTTAGATTTCTTGTAAACCTGTCTTAAAATGTTAGGGGTCCTGGACTTTGGTTGGCTAGTGCAGGGGGCTGCAACCTGCTGCTCTGGGGCCACATGTGGCTCTTTGGTCCCTCAGCAGTGGCTCTTCCAAGCTTTGATCAAAACTAACTTTAAACTGAATTTTATTTGTTCTTATAACAACAAAAAGGGCTAGTTTTAGCAGTTTTTCCTGTCATTTCCTTTGCAAATGTGTGAATACTAGAACTAATAGAAGGAGTAAAACATAAGTTAACTTTATTTATTTGAAGTAGGATATTTAATTTTTCCACAATTAAAATAATTTACCTAGACCTGCATAGTTCATTATTTTATTTTTTAATTGGGAAAGATCACATTATTTTTTCCTTCTTTATGATAATCTGGTCTTTTTTAGTCTTAAAATGTAAAAATATCAACAAATCATTAGATATTTTCAGCTTTACAATGGCCAGAAAACTACCGGTCAGAAAATTGTCCTTTAACAAACTTAAAGTGGTCTGTGGGCCACCAGTTGAGAATCCCAGTTGGCTCCGGAAACATTTAATTTAGTGAACAAAGGGGCAGAAATGGCTCTTTTGATCATAAAGGTTGTAGATCCCTGGCCTAGTGGGGTGGCTCGGCGTACCCGGCAGAAAATTTCCCTTATTTTTAAATACAAAACTTGACAGGTGACGAGTGAGTCGCACAGACTGCAAACACTTAAAAAAATAATAGCAACCTGAACCAAACGTTTGGTTCTGCTGCCCCTTGGCTTGTTGATCACGGATCAGACAGGCCACCAGCAAACCTCCCATTTCAGTCTGCTCAACAACTACTAGCTAGCTTCTGTTAGCTGTGCAAAGGGTCCCTGTGTGAAACGGTGAGCATCTTCTTCTTTCGGCTTTTCCCTTTTCAGGGGTCGCCACAGCGAGTCATCCTCCTCCACCTCACTGTCCTCTGCATCCTCATGTCCTCACTCCAACTACCTTCATGTCCTCTCTAACTGCATCCATATATCTTCTCTTTGTCTTTTTCCTGGCAGCTGCAGCTGCATTTGTACTCGGACCCACACAAATATCTGAGCTTGACATGTAATGAATAAGTGATTATTCTCATGTGTAATGTAATTCGAACTGTAAAACTAAAATAGTTTTTTTCTTAATTTTCTAATTTATAACCACAAGTCTGGTTAATGTTATTACAGGAAATCCCTGTTTGGAAAAGCATCTTCAAGCTTGAAGAATGGCAGGCACAATTCCCTTTATTGGTGACGCTTCATGTGAGTAAAATCCATCACCATTAAATGACTTATTCATTTATCTATTCATCTTAAACATCAGAATGAATGTGTCATAAGGCCCTCTCACACTTGAACGTTTTAGACAACTCATGCCAACTTGTGAAAATTTAGGAGATATCTATAGTGCAGCTATGTTTACTCTTTAAGATTTTTATTCCTGTTAATGTGACGAGACATTTCCATTTATTAACAGATGACAGCATTGATGAAACATATGGTGTGAATGTGCAGTTTGAATCTGATGAAGAGGTAAAGGTTTTTTTTCATGATGTTACAGGTAGTCCCCGACTTACGAGCGAGTTCCGTTACAACGAGGCGCTCGTAACACGGAAATCTCGTAAATTGGAACGGCCGCCACGTGTCTCGTAAGTCCGGAATTTCGCTCGTAAGTTGGAACGGTTTTGCTAGCGCGACTACAAACACTTGTTTTTCATCGAAAAACTGCTTATGAGTGCATAAAAATGATCGGAAACGTGTGTCCACATGTTTAGCTAACGAACTGTGGTGAAAAAACACAGAAAAACTCGGTATTTTTTGCGTTTTTTCCAAAAATTCGCCAGCTCGTAAGTCCGGAACCTCGTAAGTAAGAGCGCTCGTAAGTTGGGGACTACCTGTATATTCCTTTTTGTTCTCAGCTTTCTGCACAACGAACTGACCCTCATTGAAAATAAGATTCACCTGACTTTGAATTTCACTGATGAAAGTTATTGTAAATTTTGTCCTCAGAAGCTTTGGAACATCCAGATGTTTGTGCTCAAAATAAATTATAAAAGTAATCATTTTTCTGGTTTGCAGGAAGGAGATGAAGACCAGTTTGGAAAAGTACGAGATGAACACTCAGATGAATACGGTGAAGGAGATATATTATTATTAATAATAATAATTAATATTTTGAAATTGTTTGTGTTTTTCACACGCACAGTTCAGTATTGTACCATGCTGGCGAGTGCTCAGAGTGAAGCAGAAAAGGAACGTATCATAGGGAAAATGGAGTCGGATCAGGAGCTGTCAAAAGATCCTCTACCAGCTTCAGGAGACCGAGAAGGAGGACATAATTTGGGTAAGACTTCCTGTTTGTGAAGTTATGCCATAAAACCATTTGTCTGTGTGGACCGTCACAGCTCGGTTTTGTTTTCTAGGAAGAGCGATCTCGCAGGGAGAGGATAAATGGAGCTTATTTATATAGCGCTTTCCAGCCCCCTGTGAGGAGCCCCAAAGTGCTTTACAATACCAGCCATCCACCCATTCATTCAGACATTCATACACCGGTAGTGGTAGCCTTCCTTGCAAGGCGCCATCCAGACCTACCGGGAGCAACTCGGGGTTAAGTGTCTTGCTCAGGGACACAACGACACATGGTGGGCGGATGCGGGATTCGAACCTCCAACCTTCCGATCAGGGGTCGACTGCCATTACCACTACACCACGGCCGCCCCAGGGTGAGGAAGTCTCGTGTTGATGACTTGGAAGCAATGGACATTGGCCATGGAGAGGTAAATACTGTCACATTTACATACATACCGGTACATACATACTTGCATACATACATGTACATGTACATGTACATATATACATGCATACATACATACGTACATACATGTACATACCGGTACATGTGCATACATGTACATACCGGTACATGTGCATGCATGTACATACCGGTACATGCATGTACATACCGGTACGTGTACGTGCGTGTACATACCGGTACGTGTACGTGCGTGTACATACCGGTACGTGTACGTGCGTGTACATACCGGTACGTGTACGTGCGTGTACATACCGGTACGTGTACGTGCGTGTACATACCGGTACGTGTACGTGCGTGTACATACCGGTACGTGTACGTGCGTGTACATACCGGTACGTGTACGTGCGTGTACATACCGGTACGTGTACGTGCGTGTACATACCGGTACGTGTACGTGCGTGTACATACCGGTACGTGTACGTGCGTGTACATACCGGTACGTGTACGTGCGTGTACATACCGGTACGTGTACGTGCGTGTACATACCGGTGCGTGTACGTGCGTGTACATACCGGTGCGTGTACGTGCGTGTACATACCGGTGCGTGTACGTGCGTGTACATACCGGTGCGTGTACGTGCGTGTACATACCGTGTGCGTGTACGTGCGTGTACATACCGGTACGTGCGTGTACATACCTGTACGTGAGTGTACATACCGGTACGTGTACGTGAGTGTACATACCGGTACGTGTACGTGAGTGTACATACCGGTACGTGTACGTGCGTGTACATACCGGTGCATGTACATACCGGTACGTGTACGTGCGTGTACATACCGGTACGTGTACATACGTGTACATACCGGTACGTGTACATACGTGTACATGCATGTACGTGTACATACGTGTACATGCATGATACGTGTACATACGTGTACATGCATGTACGTGTACATACGTGTACATGCATGTACGTGTACATGCATGTACGTGTACACATGTACGTGTACATGCATGTACGTGTACATACGTGTACATGCATGTACGTGTACATACGTGTACATGCATGTACGTGTACATACGTGTACATGCATGTACGTGTACATACGTGTACATGCATGTACGTGTACATACGTGTACATGCATGTACGTGTACATACGTGTACATGCATGTACGTGTACATACGTGTACATGCATGTACGTGTACATACGTGTACATGCATGTACGTGTACATACGTGTACATGCATGTACGTGTACATACGTGTACATGCATGTACGTGTACATACGTGTACATGCATGTACGTGTACATACGTGTACATGCATGTACGTGTACATACGTGTACATGCATGTACGTGTACATACGTGTACATGCATGTACGTGTACATACGTGTACATGCATGTACGTGTACATACGTGTACATGCATGTACGTGTACATGCTTACGTGTACATGCATGTACGTGTACATCATGTACATACGTGTACATGCATGCACGTGTACATACGTGTACATGCATGCACGTGTACATACGTGTACATGCATGCACGTGTACATACGTGTACATGCATGCACGTGTACATACGTGTACATGCATGCACGTGTACATACGTGTACATGCATGTACGTGTACATACGTGTACATGCATGTACGTGTACATACGTGTACATGCATGTACGTGTACATACGTGTACATGCATGTACGTGTACATGCATGTACGTGTACATACGTGTACATGCATGTACGTGTACATACGTGTACATGCATGCACGTGTACATACGTGTACATGCATGCACGTGTACATACGTGTACATGCATGCACGTGTACATACGTGTACATGCATGCACGTGTACATACGTGTACATGCATGCACGTGTACATACGTGTACATGCATGCACGTGTACATACGTGTACATGCATGCACGTGTACATACGTGTACATGCATGTACGTGTACATACGTGTACATGCATGTACGTGTACATACGTGTACATGCATGTACGTGTACATACGTGTACATGCATGTACGTGTACATACGTGTACATGCGTGTACGTGTACATACGTGTACATGCGTGTACGTGTACATACGTGTACATGCGTGTACGTGTACATACGTGTACATGCGTGTACGTGTACATACGTGTACATGCGTGTACGTGTACATACGTGTACATACATGTACGTGTATGTACGTGTATGTACATGTACATACGTGTACATACATGTACGTGTACATACATGTACGTGTACATACAGTACATACTACATGCATGTACATACAGATACATACTACATGCATGTACATACAGATACATACTACATGCATGTACATACAGATACATACTACATGCATGTACATACAGATACATACTACATGCATGTACATACAGGTACATACTACATGCATGTACATACAGGTACATACTACATGCATGCATGTACATACCAGTACATACATGCATGTACATACATACCAGTACATACATACATGTACATACCAGTACATACATACATACAACGTAATTACTACACACATACATACATACATACATACTACATGCATACATACACACATACATACCACATACATACATACATACATACCTACAACATACTCCATAAATACTACACACATAATACATACATACTACATACATATAAATATATATATATATATACACAAATATGCATATACATACATGTATATATATATACATACATTTACATACGTATGTATGTATGTAGTATGTTTGTAGATGACCTCGTTCATAGGAACGATGATTTTAGAGAGGAGTAAAGGAGGCCATCTTTGTGAAAAGAAACCGTCCATCATTAAAAAGGGGTTGAGGCCTCCTGGTTCAACTGTCCCCCTCCTACAATGCTGTTATTGCTAGTATCACTCAGCCCTCTGTGAATAGCAAACAACCATCAGGGTACTAACGATCCATCGTTAGGCTGATGGTCCTCCTTGATCATGGGAGCAGCTGGTTTTGTTTGTCATCAGAAAACTGGTTGATCCACTGAGAGGGTGCTATTTATAAGACTAAGCTGAATGCAGCAGCTCAGACTGAGGAAGTCTTTCAGACGAAAGACGAAACATTTCTACTTTTTTGTTTTGTTTTGTTTTTTGAATGTCCAGAGGACCAGACAGCTTTTTTAAATATGTATTTTACTTTACTGAAACTTCAAAATAATTATAATGGTCGTCTTTTCTTTTAACAGGTGTTTTTTTCGGATAAATCCAGAAAAGGGAACCAAAGTGGAGAACAAACACTCAAAGCGTCGTCTCAACCTGAACCCCCGAGTCCTCACCCTGATACAGGAACTCACCGATCACGAGTGGTGTGACACCTAAATAAGGACTCTCTTTGTGGACTCTAACTTGTTCAATGAAGAGGTACTGCAAGTTTTAGCTTTTTGGACTATTAGCAGGAAAAAAATATTTGAAGTTTCTGCTCTGTGGACTGTTCATTGAAGAAGCACTGCAAGTTTTTGTTTTGTGGACTTTTAGCAGGAAAAAAATATTTGAAGTTTCTGCTCTGTGGACTGTTCATTGAAGAAGCACTGCAAGTTTTTGTTTTGTGGACTTTTAGCAGGAAAAAAATATTTGAAGTTTCTGCTCTGTGGACTGTTCATTGAAGAAGCACTGCAAGTTTTTGTTTTGTGGACTGTTAGCAGGAAAAAAATATTTGAAGTTTCTGCTCTGTGGACTGTTCATTGAAAAACCGCAAGTTTTTGGACTGTTCTGTTGGAGAAAAGGTACCGGTACTACAAGTTGTTGCTTTGTGGACGGTTGACGTATTGCACATTTTTGCCTAAACTTCCACATTTCCACATTTTTTGTTTAAAGTACTGTATTAAGACAACTGCTAAAAATGTAAACATTTACATTTAATTTATTTTAAGCTTTTTGCCTGGCATTTGGTACATTTTGTTAATTGAAAACTGTCTTGACTAAAAGAGGCTAATCTTCAGTTTTTGATTGTGGATTAAGTCAGAGTTGCTGAATTGTTTAAAAATGGTGACAATAAATTTTTCGAAAGTGATATGTACCTCTCATTCCATGATGTTACATTTTGCATGTTTTGTAATGACAGTAGTAGTACTGGTAGTCAGTTAGCGGGTTTAAAAAGTAACTTACCATTTAATTTGATTATTATTAGCGATGAACAAAATACACAAAATATCCTTTATTTTACATACAAAATTTTACTGTGGTTTTACCAGTTTAAATTAGTTTTTTGTTTGATATTTCCCAGTTAATTTAGCCAGTTGTTGATGTACTAAAAACATTTATTAGAGGTAAGAAATGCAGGAAAGGGTCTTCTTATGTAGAACAAAACTGTAAAATTAATGTTTAAAAATGATTTGGTAGTAAGTTGTAGGTATTTAGTAATTCTAAGTGGGGTTAAATTTACATCAGTCCACACAAATTAAAAAAAATAAGTTAACACTAAGCATGGCTAATGAGTTATCTGAACTTATTTTTTTTGTATTAGTTGTACTACTTGATTTAGTACTGCAAACTTAAAAAAGATTAGCTTTTCTTACTCACTAATCTTAAGACTACTTTGCTTAATTTTTTTGAGGCAACGACTTTGCGTACTTTTTTTAAGTAAGGTGAACTAATTAGATCTTACAGTGTATTTGCTATAATTTTTATCAAACAAATAATTGTTTTTAAGTGTTAATCTTCTTAAAAGCCTTGCTGTGCGCTCCTGTGGCAGACATTTGCAGCAGAGCTAAACGTAGGTGCGACCTATACACCAGTGCGACCTATCTAGGGATTTTTTCCAATCTATTGGTGAAAATTGGACAATGCGACCTATACACAGGTGCGACCTATACACCAGAAAATACTGTACTTGTTCTTGCCAAACTGTCATGTATGGCTGACCTTTTTAAAATTAGTTCCTTTAACTGATGGCCTTATTACATTTTCCATGACCATGACTGGTTTGAATAATCTAGGCTGTGGCAAATTAAGAACATTTCTGTGTGTGAAAGCAATCTTGACACTGAGGAAGAGGAAACACCTTTCAATGGCATAAGACAATGCAGGTCCATCCATTTCTGCAGCCTATCCATGGTCAGGTTCCAGATGCAATAAGCCTAGAGGAGAAATCCAGACATCCCACTCTCCAATGACACTCTCCAGCTCCTCCTGGGAGGTCCCAAAGTCTTCTTAGGTAATAAAGGATATATTAAAGGATATATTCTCTACAGTGAGTTCTAGGTGTGCCCTGGGGTCTCCTTCAAGTGGGACATGCCCAATAGTCATCCAGAAGGAAGCATCCCGGAGCCAAACCTAATTAAATACCCAAACCACCATTGTTGACTCCTGAAGGACCTCTAATCTACTCCAAGTTCCCACCAAATCCTCACCTTATCTTTAAAGCTGAGCCAGGCCACCCTGGGGAGAAGGCTTGTTTCAGCCACCTGTTT